>JAADVC010001046.1:0-13043 GCA_023334575.1 Pythium volutum | reverse complement strand
TCATCATTTTTTTGTAAAAAAGGAAGGCCGAGCTTTCTCTTCTGTCAAGTCCAAAGCGACTCAGGCACTGCCGGGTCGCTTTGGACTTTTTAGCGTTTCGTGCAACGGCCATCTCTGACGCGGATGGTCTCTCACGTGGGTTCCCCACGCGTTCCTCTTTCCACGGATTCTACTGTGAGCGCTGCTCAGTAGGAGCAACTCCTGTCTCGAATAGAGACACTAGGCCCTAGTCTACTAGGCTGTCTAGGGGGAGAGATGAAAGAGAGAGAGGACCGCGGCGTCAAAACAGCTCCTCGAGAGCCTGCCAAGTCCGACGCTTCACGGGTGGAGCCAGCCCTTTGCTGTCCTCTGCTGGACCAAATTGCCTGGTTCTTTCTACAGACGCCACGCCTCCCCCCCGTCCACGAGTTGTTCGCCTTGTCGTCACTTTGGCTCTCGCCGTGGATCCAGCACCACTACTAGCCAAGCCTCTGACGCCTCTGCACTTTCCCAGCAAATGTTCCGCCAGCTCGTGGGCAACCTCTCGGCACCTGGCGCGGCCGCAGCAGTGCCCTCGTTCCCACCGCTCCCCCATCTTCCCGAGCCGCCGATCTTTGACGCACCGTACGATGCCAGGCTCATGGCCGTGCTCAACGGCTCGGGATTTCCACCAACCATGCCCGCGGACGCCATTTACCACGCGCAGCTCGACGTGGTCCACGCGATCCTCGCCGACCTCAAGGCGACCTCAGTCAACCTCTCGGTCACGCTCATGGTCGCGTGGCTGCTCATGGTCGCCATGTGCGGCGTGCTGCTCGTACGCATCCGTCGCAACCGACTGCGCGCGCTTCAGGGCGATGCCGACGCTGCCCACAAGATTGTGCTGCCGGCCTTTGAGCCGCTGCTGTGGATCTTGGGCGGCGCGAATTTGGTGTTCATTATCATTTACGGCGTGCTGCTGGTCGCGACCGACTACCTCACGAACCAGAACCGCCTGGCCATTGAACTCGCGGTCGCGGTCAAGCAGCTGAATGGATTGCTCGTGCCCCTGTACATGCTGCAACCCAGTCTGTCGCTGCGTGCACTGCGTCGTGTGATCGTGCAAACGCTTTTGCTCTCGGGGTACTCGATCCCCGTGCTGCTATTGCTCAGTGCCGTCGCAACGCGAGACAATCAGCGGCTCTGTTACTGGACGCTCATGGTGGCGCGCTCGCTCGTGGGCTTTTATCTGCTCTGCCTGGCCGTGCGGCCGCCGGCGCGCGCGAGTCTGTGGACGTTTCGTCTCTTTTGCCTCTACGTCGTGAGCATGATGCTTCTAATCTTTGCGATCGCCGAGGCGTTCCACCAGGGCCGCATCGAGACCGCCAAGACGCTCGGCTGGGCGATCACCGTCTACTCGATGGTGCTGCCCGTGTGCGTGTGGTACGTACTGCGTGCCGACACGGAACACTGGCGTGGCATTGGCAAGCGAGCGGTGGAATTGCAGGAACGGTTCCGCCGTCAAAAGGGAAAGATTGACGAACGCGTGTCGTCCCAGGGGCTCCACGTGCTGATCGAAATGCACCGCAAGTTTATCATTGACTTTGCCCATTTGCAGCTGCGCGAGCCAATCGCTGAGGCCGACGACGAAGTAAATGCTGCGACCGTGTACCGCGGGTTTCTCCACTCCCAGAAGACGCCCGTGGCCATCAAAGTGTACATGCCTGCCGACTTTACAGAAGAGACCGTGGCCGCGTTCTCGCACGAGGCCGCTTTGTGTGGTGCACTCGTGCACCCCAACATTCTCAAGTTCCACGGACTCTGCGTGTGTCCGCCCAATATCTGTTTGGTCACGGAACTCTGTCAGGCGTCGTTGCGAGAGGTCGCGCAGTCACAGGCCGCTCGTGCGCGGCAGCGCGACCCGACGACGCGACCCGTACGGCGCCAGCAGACACTGATTAACATTGGCTACATGATGGACGCGGCGCGCGCGCTCGCGTATTTGCACAGCTTCTCGCCTCCGTTTGTGCACCGCGATATCAAGCCCAGCAACTTTCTCATTGATGATGAAGGTACGGTCAAGCTCACGGACTTTGGGGCGTCACGGACGCTGGCTGCTCGCTCGACCAGCGGCCATCAGCACCAAGGCACTGCAACCACCGCAAAGACACCAGGAATGAACGAGCAGACTAGTTGCACTGTACTAGCGAGTCCTGGTGTGGTCCGCAGCCTCGCGACCTACACGGCACAGTACATGGCGCCAGAAGTCATCAAGGCCCACCACGCCGGCACGGCGCTGTATGGCGAGGCCGCCGACGTGTTTTCGCTGGCCATGACCATGTGGGACGTGCTCCACCCAGGTAGAAACAAGTACCCACTGGGCGCGTCCAACAAGACGACGTCAACCTTTGGCCTTTCCAACTATGGCCACCAGCGCGACGCCGAGATCTTTGAGTTGGTCATGGTCGGCCATCGTCCGTCACTAGATCTGCTCGCCCACACGGGACTGCGAGAATTGATTGAGGCTGCGTGGCACGCCGATCCGCGCAAGCGTCCGACCGCCCACGCGCTTGTCGCCTCGCTCGAGACCATCCAGGAAGAAGCGTGCGCAGCGTTTGCGTTGGAGTTAATGGACGAACTCAATGACCGTGGGCGTGCCGCTGGCGTGACCCATTCGACAGCGAACTATCACTGCGCCGACCAGCAGACCAGCTTTGCCGGCACGCACGCGGTCGAGAAGCTGCGCATTTGCGACTATGTCGAGTCGCAGAGCGAGGCCATTCGTCTCGGGAATATGCTCATGGACTGTGCGTTTTTGCACCACACCAAGCACGCGCGGAGCTTCGAGTACGCTACTGCGCAGTACGTCTTTGATGTTGACCAGATCGTCGCATGCCAGTCGGTCGCGCTGCTCGAGTCGGACCACGAGACGGGCAGCGAGCAAAAGCCCCACGAGCTGCGCGGGCTCGCGCTCCAACGCCAGCGGCTTCGCCAGGATCGACGCTCGACAGGGTCCAGTTTCCATGGGTACGCTGGTGGCGGTAGTGGCGGCGCGGGGCGTACGCGCTCCAATAGCCAGAGCTCGCGTGTGCTGATGGAGCGCCGCTGTGCGTGCCGCAAGCTCGGCCAGCGTCTCGAAACGGAACGCACGACGGGACGACGGTTCCGCCGCCAGTTCAAGTTGTTTTCGGATGAAAACTTGCTCACCGCGCAGCTCTTGGCCGACGACCACCAGCACTACAGCGGCACTGGCGAGGGGGATTTTGCGGCGTTCAGTGAGCTGTCTCGTCGCCGCGGTGCTGGTCGCAATGGCACGGCGCCTAGCGAGGCCGCGTAAATGCATAGAAGAATTCCTCTCTATGTACAGCAGCACTTTGCTCCGTCAGTGTGCACATAGCAACTACGTAGTAAAGTATACCAATGCTTACCTGTCACAACAGCCAGGTCAGGTCATAGTGGTGGAATACGGTTTACATAGGAGGTCCATTCTCGTTACCCACAGTGACGATGAGCTGCGTGTCGTAGGGTCAAGATTATACGAGATCATACACCCAGCGTCCTGTCGATTTGTGTTGGGTAGGCCAACAAACACACTTGTTTCCCCCCTTTGAAAAAGGATCCAACTTTTGATAACCACAGAACAAATTGCTGCTGGGAAGACAGTGTGCCTCACTGTCTTCCCAAAAGCATGAGACGAACACCCGCCGCGTGTAGACCACTGTATCCGGATTTAATCCGGTCACCATTGCAGCCACAAGTCCACAAACCCGAAAAGCGCCTTTCGCAAAAGTCAAGGATATGATGCGTTTCGTGTCGTCAGAGCCAGATTATACTAGATTTAGGTGTCGTGTCGATTGGTGTTGGGCAATGTTCGGTCAAGATCCATCTCGTTTCCCCCATGATTGCGCCACGAAAGAAGGGTCCAACTTTTGATGACCAGAGAACAAACTGCTGGCGGGAAGACAGTGGTGCCCGCCAGAGGAGTCCTAATGAGATTGTTCTTCAAGCTCGAGAACGTGCTGCGGGCGTTCTTTGTGTGAGCCATGACCGAAAGCGACTTACATGGTTGCCCACGGATGGAAAGAAGACACGCCCATCACATCAGTGTGTGGTCGTCATGTGCCGATATTTTATGTCAAGAGTCGTATTGATTGGCTAGATCCTGGTATGGTTCTATCTTCCCACCAATTAGAATTGTCCATCACACATCACAGATGGATGGATCCTCAAAAATCGATGGAAGACTGAGCGATGAACATTAGGGAAAGACTGCGTACATCCATTGATGAAGAAAGACGCTTCCGGTGTTGTTCCTTTCTTCCACCAACTCACTCCATGGCCGGTGATGTATCCAAAGCAAAGCAAGCGAAAACTTGTTATTGCGTTCGGCTTCTCAAAGAAGACAGTAGAGGAGGAGCACTGACGACCTAGGCGCAGAAGAAAATGGACAAAGCAAGGTCCTCCACCACAGACTTGTACGAGGATTTTGTCTGATCGAGAGCTCTACCCCTGATCCCATGCTCTCGTCTGTAGAGGCCATAGCCGTCAGCAGTAGTCGTGGCACGTGCAGTCGCGGCATTTGACGAGCCACTGCACTTGGCCATTCCAACTTTCGACGTGTCCTCTGCAAGCGATCGTCCTGGCAAACAACATGCAAGCCAACGCCTCGACAGCGGCAGCACCAGCGTCGTTCCCGCCGTTGCCCCACGTGCCCGAGCCGGCGATCTTTGACGCGTCGTACGCGGCCAAGCTCGCGGCGATTTTCAACGACTCGAGCTTCCCGCCCAAAACGCCGCCCGAAAAGATCTACTTCACACGACTTAAGGTCGTCGAAGCGATCCTCGCGAGCCGCAAGGAATCGGCCAAGAGCCTCACAGTCAATCTGCTGGCCGCGTGGGTCTCCATGGTGATGCTCTGTGCGTTCCTGCTCGTGCGCATTCGCCGCAACCGCCAGCGCGCATTGCTGGGCGACGCCGACGCGGCGCGTAAAATCATTTTGCCGGCGTTTGAACCGCTGCTGTGGATCCTGGGCGGTGCCAATGTCGTGTTTATCGGCATTTACGTCGGCTTCCTAATCGGTCACGACGTTGGCGACTATTATAACCGCTTTGTCATTGAGTTGGCATACGCTGTCAAGCTCATTAACGGCATGCTCGTGATCACATACATGCTGCAACCGAGTCTCTCGCGGCGCGCACTCACACAGGCCATGGGCCGGACGCTGCTGCTCTCGTCGTACACTGTGCCCGTCGTGCTCGTGCTCAATGGACTCGCAACGCCCGCGAATGAATTCAAGTGCCACTGGACGCTCATGGGCACACGCGCACTGCTCATTGTCTACCTGGTCTACCTTGGTGTGTATCCGCCAGCACGCGCAAGTGTACGGTCGTTCCGACTGCTGTGTCTCTACGTCGTGGTCATGATCTTATTGACGTACGGCATGGCCGAGGCGTACCATCGCGGCCGCGTCGACCTGGCCAAGGTTTTTGGCTGGACCATTGTCGTTTATTCGATGCTGCTGCCCATCAGTGTCTGGAACGTGCTCCGTGCTGATACAGAGCACTGGCGCGGCATTGGCAAGCGAGCGGTCGAGCTGCAAGACACGTTCCGCCGCAAGAAGGGCAAGATCCAAGAGCGCGTCTCGTCTCAAGGGCTTCACGTGCTCATCGAAATGCACCGCAAGTACATTATCGACTTTGCGCGGCTCCAGTTCTTTGAGCCAATCGAAGACGCTGGTGGTGGTGGCGGCACAACCAAGGCGACCGTGTACCGCGGTTTTCTCCACACGAAAAAGGTGCCCGTGGCCATCAAAGTGTACATGCCGAGCGAGTTTACCGAAGAGACTGTGGCCGCGTTCTCCCACGAGGCCGCACTGTGTGGTGCGCTCGTGCACCCGACGATTCTCAAGTTTCACGGACTCTGTGTGTGCCCGCCCAATATCTGTTTGGTCACGGAGCTGTGCCAAGGCTCTCTGCAAGACGCTATGGAGACCCAGGCTGCGCGCGCGCGGCGTGACTTTCATTTGCCCCTCCACCGCCAGCAGACGCTCATCAACATTGGTTACATGATGGACGCGGCACGCGCGCTCGCGTACTTGCACAGCTTCTCACCGCCGTTTGTGCATCGCGATATCAAGCCCAGCAACTTCCTCATTGACGACCAGGGCACGGTCAAGCTCACGGACTTTGGTGCGTCCCGTACGTTGTCAGTACGCTCGATCAGTGGGCACCAGCAGCTGAGCCGTGTCGCTCCCGCTAGTGCGTTTGCTGCGGGCGCGTCGGCTGGCCAAATGGCACTGGAAGTCTCGGGCGGCGTCAGTCGACTGGGCAAGCCGCTCGCGCAGTATGTTGCGCCTGAAGTGATCAAGGCCCACCACGCCGGCGCGTCCTTTTACGGCGAAGCCGCCGATGTGTTTTCGCTCACGATGACCATGTGGGACATTCTCCACCCGGGCGACGACATGTACCCGCATGCGACGTCATCAGCGTCGATGCGTCGGCAGCAGCACGACTCGGACATTATTGAACTGGTGTTTGCCGGCCATCGTCCGCGCATCAGCCCCATGCTCCACGCCAGTCTACGTCAACTCATTGTCGCTGGATGGCACGCCGACCCACGCAGGCGACCGACGGCACAGGCGCTCGTGACGGCACTCGCGTCGGTCCAAGAAGAGTTGTCTGCGGTGTTTGCACTGGAGCTGATGCACGACTTGAAGGACGCCGAGCGCGAGCGCCGCGGGGCAGCGGCAGTAGCGGCAGCATCGAATGACCACGGCAGCTTTGCCGGCACGCAGGCCGTCGAGAAGCTTCGTATCGGAGACTTTGCGAGATCGCAAAGTGAAGCCATTCGGCTTGGCAATATGCTCATGGACTGTGGCTTTTTGCACCACACTAAGCACGCACGCAGCTTCGAGTACACCAGCTCACTGTACATGCTTGACATGGACCAGATCCAACTCTGCCAGCCGCTGGCGCTGCTCGAGTCGAGCGAAGAGACCCGCGACGACGACCGGCAGCAGCATCACGGAGGCGGTGGCGCGTACACACTGCGGCGCGTCAAGACGCACGGTCTTTCCAATAATCAAGGCCGCGGAGGCTCGAGCTCGCACAGCTTTGCGGGGCTGATGGAAACGCGATGTGCGTGCCGCAAGCTAGGCCAGCGCATGGACTCGGAAGGCACGACGCGGCGCCGCTTTCTGCTCAAGTTTAAGACGTTTTCCAATGAAAACTTGGTCACGGCGCAGCTGCTTGCGGACGACCAGGGGCTCCATAGTGCCGCGGGCACGGGCGACTTTGCGTCCTTTCAAGAACCTTTAGCGACGGCGACGCGACGCGGCGGACGACTCGGTACGTCGGCGAGTGAGGCCGCCTAAGTAACTGTGGGTCTTGTGGCGGATCCGTTCTATATGCAATGCAACTTTTGAATCAATAGGGAACAATGAAAAAAACACTCCTTTGCACATATCACTCCATGGAATAGTGCAGTATCCACTGTCTTCCGCCGTAAAGACAGTGGATACATATCTGTCATTCTACTGTACTTTCAGACGAGTCTCGCCGGCTTGTGGAGTCGTCCTTGGCGCATAAATTTACTTTCTTCCACGCAACGCAGTCTACTCTTGCTATCTATCTTCTAAGGACTTGTTGAATTTGGTATACATATTTTCACAAATATATGCGTAGGTTACGTATCTATGTCACATCTGTAGTCTATGAGATCTTGAAGTCAGTAGTCTACTTCTATGTGACATAGAAGTAGACTACTGACTTAAAGATCTCATAAGGGACGCGTGAACTGAACAAAACGGCTCTTAATAAAAGAGTGTCCCTTATAAGATATAATAGAAATTGTAATAGAGTACCAAAACGTTTGCTCTTAATAGAGAAGCGCCCCTTATGAGATCGCATACACTATGAGATCTACTCTAAAGTACCTCTATGAGTTTATGATTCCGTTGCATGCCGTGAAGTATGGGAAGACAACGAACATGGAACTTGCCGAGAACGTGCCAACAGCGTTCCTCTTGCGAGCACGACCGGTCTGGCACAGCTAACAGAAGTGTAGTGTCCCTGGCAGACACTGTGCTCTCGATTCCGCGGAAGCTCCCCCCTACCCAGTGATCGTCCTCATCACCCTCAAACGACATGGCCACTCCGTCACTTTCAACAATGGTCGCACCCGTGGTGATGGAAAGACTCGACGCAATACTGAAGCGGATCCCCACACAATGGAAAGGATTGTTCTGGTCGTGTTCCTTTTTTTCCATGGGCCACGCGTGACGCGCACGTCGCTGAAAAAAGAAACGGCCACACGCACCACCCAGGAAGACAATACAGTATTATATAGAAGGCACCTAATGGGTGACGCCTCACCACCCGTAGAAACGCAGTGGGCCTTGCCACTGCTCCAGTCGCTGTTGACTCCAGTGCCCCACCCCCTCGAATATCGTTTCGGGGAGGACCAGCCACCAGCGTTTTGTCGGGTCTCCTGCTCATTCCCTCTTTTGCGTCGGCCTCCGCAAGCAAAACGACCAATCAAGACCCAAGCACCAAGCTCCAAGCAAGCACTATGCAAGCCAACGTCTCGGCGCCTGCATCTGTGGTGGCGACCGCGACAACACCGCCAAGCTACCCACCGCTGCCCTTTGTCCCCGAGCCGGCGATCTTTGATCCGTCGTACGCCGCCAAGCTCGCCGCCGTGTTCAATGACGCGAGCTTCCCACCGAAAACGCCCGCGCAAAAGATCTACCTGACGCGGCTCAAGGTCGTCGAAGCGATTCTCGCGAGCCGCAAAGAGTCGGCCGAGAGCGTCTCGATCAATCTGCTGGCCGCGTGGGTCTCGATCGTCGTGCTCTGTGTGTTTTTGCTCGTGCGCATTCGCGGCAACCGCCAGCGCGCGTTGCTGGGGGATGCCGACGCGGCCCGCAAGATCGTGCTGCCGGCGTTTGAGCCGCTGTTGTGGACCCTGGGCGGCGTGAACCTCGTCTTGATCGCGGCCTTTGGCGTGCTGCTCGTCGCTGGCGACGTTGGCGACTACTACAACCGCGTCACGATCGAGCTCGCGATCGCCGTCAAACTCTTTAACGGACTGCTCATTGTCACGTACATGCTGCAACCGAGTCTGTCACTGCGTGCGCTACGGCGGGCCGTGTACTTGGCCGTGCTCTGGTCGGGGTATACGATCCCCCTCGTGCTCGTGCTCAACGCTGCGGCGACCGACGACAACCAGCGCGTGTGTTACTGGACGCTTTTCGTCTCACGCGCCGTGCTGCTCGTGTACTTGGTTTGGCTCATTCTGTCGCCGCCCGCGCGCGCCAGTGTGCGGTCGATCCGCATTCTCTGCGTCTATGTCATGGGCATGAACTTGCAGCTCTGCTGGATGGCCGAGGCCTACCACCGCGGCAATGCCGAGCTGGCCAAGGCCATTGGCTGGGCGATCGCCGTCTACTCGCTGATTTTGCCCATTTGTGTCTGGAACGTGCTGCGTGCTGATACGGAACACTGGCGTGGCATTGGCAAGCGAGCTGTTGAACTGCAGGACACGTTCCGCCGCAAGAAGGGCAAGATCGAAGAGCGCGTCTCGTCTCAGGGTCTCCACGTGCTCATTGAAATGCACCGCAAGTACATCATCGACTTTGCGCGGCTACAGTTTTATGAGCCGATCGCTGATACCGGCAGCACGGACCGCAACAAGGCCATTGTGTACCGCGGCTTTCTCCACACCAAGAAGACGCCCGTCGCGATCAAGGTATACATGCCCACGAGCTTCACGGAAGAGACTGTGGCCGCGTTCTCTCACGAGGCCGCTTTGTGTGGTGCGCTCGTACACCCCAACATTCTCAAATTCCACGGACTCTGTGTGTGTCCGCCCAATATCTGTTTGGTCACGGAACTCTGTGAGGGATCGCTACGCGACGTCATGGAGACGCAGGCCACGCGTCTGCAGCGCGGCCGCAATATTCCGTTGCGACGCCAGCACGCGCTCGTGGCCATGGGCTACATGATGGACGCGGCACGTGCACTCGCGTACTTGCACAGCTTCTCGCCGCCGTTTGTGCACCGCGACATCAAGCCCAGTAGCTTCCTCATTGACGATGAAGGCACGGTCAAGCTCACCGACTTTGGCGCGTCCCGTACGCTGTCGGATCGTACAACGCGTAGCGGCCACCAGCCATCGAGCCGCGTCGCGCCAACCAGTCCGGCTTCTGCTGGAACGAGACCAGGGCAGACCGTGCTCCAAATGCCCAGCGGTGTCAGCAAGCCGACGGTGCACTACATGGCGCCGGAAGTCGTCAAGGCCCAGCAGGCCGGCACGTGCGTCTACGGCGAAGCCGCCGACGTGTTTTCGTTGGCCATGACCATGTGGGAGATTCTCCATCCGGGCGAAGACATGTTCCCACTGGGCGCGCCGACTAAGGCCACGTCAACGTTTGGCGACGCAGAGATCTATGAGCTTGTGAGTGCCGGCTACCGACCGGCACTGGATCCGCTGCTCCATGCCGGCTTGAGACAGTTGCTCCTGGCCGCGTGGCACGCCGACCCGCGCATGCGGCCGACCACGCAGACGCTGGTCGCGTCGCTCGAGGCCATCCAGGAAGAAGTGTGCGCTGCGTTTGCCCAGGAATTCATGGACGAAATGCACGACCGCGGGCGACCTGTCGGTGCCGCTGTATCCATTGACGAGCCGATCCGATTTGCCGGCACACATGCCGTCGAGACGCTTCGCATTTGCCAGTTTGTCGACTCGCCACGGGAAGCGATCCGACTGGGCAACATGCTCATGGACTGTGGCTTTCTGCACCACAGCAAGCACGCGCGCAGCTTTGCATATGCGGACGCGCAGTACGCGTTTGACGTCGACACGGTCGTCGCGAGCCAGCCGCTCACGCTGCTCGAGTCGGAAAACGAAGCGCAGGACGCTTTACGCGGCAACCGCGTGCGTGCCGACACGCGGAGCTCCCACGTGCTGATGGAGCGTCGCTGTGCGTGCCGCAAGCTCGGCCAGCGCATGGATATCGAGCAAAAGACAAGGCGTCGCTTTCTGCTCAAGTTTAAATCGTTTTCGAACGAGAACTTGCTCACGGCGCAGCTGCTCGCGGACGACCAGGCGCCCTCGAGTGCCACGGGTGATGGCGACTTTTCCGCGTTTAGTGAGGCGGTGGACGCCCGTGCCGCGTGAGTGGCCAGCCAGGTTGACTAGTCGCAGAGAGTGCAAGTCTATGTACTGTATCATCACGTTGTTACTGTAGGTCTTGTAATGCATTGTATTGTTTGCCTGTCATTTGTTGGGTAACTTAATTCAGGTCCGCAAGTTCTGATCACATGTCGCAGAAATGGATATGGAAGACTTTTCGTGGTGCTGACGAGCACGACGAGACATTACTGACTCGACAATGAGTGGTTTGTGGGCTGGGAAATATTCAGTTTCAAACTGCTTCTTTCTCTGGGAGTGTCGCTGATCCTTCGTTGGCTTCCACCGCGATTTGCCGGTGAGTTGCTCGTCACGGACACGAGTCGTCAGGAAGACGCGAGTATGCGCTAGCTTTCCTCCCCCACTGAAAAAGGCAGCGCGCATCAAGTGATGAGTGGTGAAGTGTGCTTCTGAAACCGAACCGCCCATCTTTGACGCGCCCTACTATCCCAAATTCCTCGTCGTCTTCAACGACTCGAGCTTCTTGCCCTCGACATCCGCTCTCGAAATCTACGAGGTTCGGCTTCATTTCGTCCATGCGATCCTAAAGAGTCGCCAGGAATCGTCGCGCAGCCTCTCGATCGCGCTGCTGGTCGCGTGGATCTCCATGGTGCTTTTGTGCGACGTGTTGCTCGTGCGCATCCGTCGCAACTGCCAGTTAGCACTGCGCGGCGATCTCCTCGCCGCTCACCGGATCGTACTGCCGGCCTTTGAGCCGCTGCTCTGGGTGCTTGGCATTGGGAACCTCCTACTCATCATCGCGTGCGGCGCGCTGCTGGTCGCCAGTGACTTTGTCGTGTACCACAACCGCGTCGCGATGGAAATCGCTGTGAGTGTCAAGCAGATCAACGGCCTGCTCATGGTGCTCTACATGCGCTCTGTCTCTGCGTGCGCTGCGCCGGGCCGTGGAGCTGGCGGTCTGGCTATCGGGGTACACGGTCCCCATTGTGATGGCACTGAACGCGGTCGCAAAGCCCGGCAACCAGCGTCTCTGCTACTGGACGTTGGTGGCTGCGCGTAGTATCTTGGCGGTCCACCTGGTCGGCTTGACCATGGCGCCTCCCGCGCGAGCGAGCGTACGGTCGTTTCGTGTGCTGTGTCTCTACGTCGTGGTCATGATTGCATTGGCAAGCGTGCCGTTGAACTGCAAGACACGTTTCGCCGCAAGAAGGGCAAAATACACGAGCGCGTCTCGTCTCAAGGGCTTCACGTGCTGATCGAAATGCACTGCAAGTACATTATCGACTTTGCGCGGCTCCAATTCTACGAACCGATCGAAGACGTTGGCGGCGGCAAAACCAAGGCGACCGTGTACTGCGGTTTTCTGTTCTCCAAGAAAATGCCCGTGACGATCAAGATGTATATGCCCACGAGCGTCACGGAAGAGACTGTGGCCGCGTTTTCCCATGAGGCCGCGCTGTGTGGCGCACTCGTGCATCCCAACATTGTCAAGTTCCACGGGCTCTGTGTGTGTCCGCCCAACAGGGCTGCCCAAGAGTAATCAACATTAAAAATACATTGCAATTATGGAATTATAATTATTAATTGCGTGGCTGCAATTCTTTTTTCAATAATATCCAATTATACCCGGTTTTCAGGTTACTGGTCAATTGAATCCTTCGCGCTGTGCACGGTTAGTAGTTCTGCTACTCCAGGGCCCCACGGTTTTTCACCGCTATAACTCAACATTGTTCTTTCCCCGTACTCTCCGACTCATGACGAAGGTCCCAAACCCCCTTGTGGCTCGCCCGCCACTGCACTGTAGTGAAACAAAAATAAGGTGTTGTGAGCACAATGTCAATCCTGGATTTTCTTCTTTTCAGAACTGCGTTTTCGGAGCGGATAGTGCACAGTTCTTTCAGCTCGCCGAGTTCAAGAGGCTCTCTAGTGCTGTA
>JAADVC010001045.1:0-13045 GCA_023334575.1 Pythium volutum | reverse complement strand
TATGAACGAGGAGATATGGGCGGCAGAAACGGTACTCGTCATGCGAACGGAAATGGGGGCAATAATTCCAATTAATTCAATTACAGATTTTCTCTTTGGCAAAAAAACAGATTAATCTGATATTGGAGATTGGGGTTCCCTGTCACAGTGTGTCAGTAAATCTACCTCTCTGGTGGCGGTTGATGGGGCCTTGTAGTAGGTTATCGGCTTGTCGTCTTCAACTTCAACCACAGCTACGACGACGTAGAAAGTCTGCAGCGTGTTGTGGGATGGGCTCCTTCTCTGTTGATCGACCTGTTGAAAGAGACCAAGACAACTCTTCTCTGGACGTGTGAACCAACTCGGGAGAGACGAGAACATCCAAATATCGTTCTGTGCAGACTCTCGACTCGGGGCAACGAGTTCGAGTACTGTGGCTACTGACGAGTTGCAGTTGAGGCTCATGCTCTCCTAGTGACTTCGAGTTCGCGATTCTCTGTCGTACTGATACTACTTCTGTCTAGCCTGCCGGAGAACGGATGAATAAAAAATGTCCAAAAACGTGACCTCACCACAAAATGGACCACACTCGTTTCGATCAAATATAATCGGGAGCTTGCAAGTGCGAGTCGCATAGACGCAGCAAACCCGAGTGGGGTGCACCGCGTAACAGGGTCGCACGGGCATTTGCGGAGGCGGGCCCTCCCTGCGAGCCCAAGTAGCAAGCACGTAAGATGAATCCGCTTTTAACGAACGGAAATGTCCGAATACAAACCGCTCTTCTAGCCAACCAGACCGACGATCAGCAACCCTCCGGAAGTGGGTTGTTGTCCAATCATCGATCTTCATCACCCAATCAGCGCACCGTTTTTGGCCTTTTCAGCCAATCAACGCCACGCAGCATGCCACCACCCGATGGTGGCGGCGGCACCGAGCCCGACGAAAATGGAGGGCTAAGCGACGGGCGGCCCCATGACGCGGCTGCTGTGGCCGCGCCACCTCGGCGCCGGCGGCGGTCGATGCGGACGCGAGCGGCGCTCCCAATGATACCCCGTACGCAACAGTCATTTCAAAGAAAGCCAAGAAACAGGCGAAGAAAGCAGACGAGTCCGCCGAGCCGCCCGCGGCGGCACCACGCGCGCGGCATGTCGTCGCCCAGGACGGCGCAGCCACCCGGCCGACGCTGACGCCGACAACGCCGAGGCCGTCAGCAGCGGTCGCGAGCCGCGGACGCGGCGCCAAGCTCTCGCTAACGGACAAGAGGATCCTGCAGCTCGGAGAATGCGTCCGGAAGGACATCGCGCTCGAGACCGTGCTCGAGCTCTTCGCGATCGTCCACCGCGCGCTCCGCACGATGGCAGCCGAGGGAAGTAGCAAGTACACGCGTACGTACGACTGTGCAATCCCAGCGGAGATTGAGGGCTTCCACGGCCAGCTCAAGCTCTGGTACAACTCGCCCGGTTTCGGCACCGCGGCCTTTAAGGAGCGCATGGCTAGCGTGTGCCTTATCGCCCGGCAGTACGAACCCGTCCCGGTGCAGAAACGATCGTGGAAGACGGCGCTTGTCGGTGGAACCGGAGACGCCGAGCCGGAAGCGTTACACCGGTGGATTCCCGGCCCGACAACACGTTCTATGGCGGAAACTCGTGCGGCAACACTGCTAGGCAAAGACGCCACGGCTCAGACGATGGCTCGTCTACGCAGCGCCATCGCTGAGCAACTCGAAATCACGCTAATTGCGCGACTGGAAGGTAACATGCGTATGCACCCGGATATCTCCCACGTCGGCATTTTGCGTCAAATGATTGATGTCACGCCATCAATGGTCACGACCAATCAGCACTTCAAGACCGACGTCTCTCTGGCGAGATATGACGCGACCTCCAACCGGGTTCTCTTCACCTTCGAGACGATGGCGGTTGCGCGCCGCTGGATCAACCAACCAGTACCGCCGCAAGGCCAAATGCTACCGCTGCTCCTCCCGCGCCGTGCGCAGCAGACCGTGACGACGACTCCGGGTACGGTGGCTATGGACGAGTACGAGTTTGCTCTCATCAATCCCACAGGAGCTCTGTCGGCGCATGACGTATGGTACGCTGTCGATCGCCTGCTCGAGCTCAAGGTCGTGCGGCTGACCCAGCAAACACGTGGATACAACGCCCAACCTTCTGGACGGTCGCAGTGCAGTCGCGTGGGTGCCCGTCGGGTATCAAGGACAAACCGCGCCTCGACCACGCCGGCCAGCACCTGTGGATTCACCACACGGTCTTTGCGACGCATCCTCCGTGTGGCAAGTGCGCCCATCGATCGCACCCGACCCACAGTTGCACAGAAACGCAGGTGAATCCGGAACGGATCCTGCCAGTCCACGGCGAAATACCGACGCTTGCAGCGGCTCTGGGAGCTGCCGCGCGCGATGACCCGGCACTCTTCGCGCCATGGCTCAAGCGTCTGGAAGCACGGACGCGAGTCCAACAGTGGCTTCCAGCGTCGCGCATCAAAGCAGCCGAGGAGTCGCCAATGATCGCTGCCATCTCTACCATCCGCGCTTGGCGGGGCAAGCCCGGAATGGTTTACTCAGCATCTGTCGCACATGGCGCCGCCGCCCGCCGCACGGGCCACGGCTCATCCCCTCGATGACCTGTTCCGACTCGTGCAGATCTCGATCTCTCGACCGCTGGATGGTCCCGAGCTTCCTGAGGCTGCGTGTCACGTCCTGGACCCGCTTGAAGTGAGCGCGACGTTCCGACAGACCACGGACGATCCCGATCAAGCGCCCCCCCCGGTGGAATGGACGACTACCCAACGTGGGGCAACCCGGAGCTGAATGAGGAAATTCTTCAATTCTGGCAAAATAAGTACGAGCAGGCCGACGAGAACCTGAACAGAGCAAAGGCGGTCCGACTGGAGTTGCACTCGGCGGTACCGCTCATCGTGCCGACCGACGCGAAGGACGAGATCGTCACGACGGCGGCGGCAATGGTAACGCTCAGGACGCCCGTCGCGCCCCCGACGACTCTCTCAACGATCGACCCAAGCGAGAGTGCCGAGGCAACACATGCCGATACCCAAGCGCGCTCGCCCCAAGCCACGGCAGTCGATACGCTTTTGAGCGTTCACGCAACCTCAATTGACGCCAGCCAATCGCGCGAGCAAGGTGCGGAAGCCACGATGCACAACGAACGACCACGCAGCGCGGAGAGCGGCTACGACGGCGCGCATACCACGAGGCCGCAGCGCGACGAACGTGAACCCAGCGATACGTGCCCGCTGCCGGACTTCTCCATCTTGCGCGAGCCGGAGGAATCCTCCAGCAACAAGGCGGTCGGCGCAACATCTTCTGACTCCTCGAACCGCGCTGCGTCGGCGCCATTCGTTGGGAATATGGCCAGTTTTCTTCCCGCTTCCCGCACGGACACAGTCCTTGCCACCACGGCCTTGCCAGCACGGGACCAGCGCGTTTCGGACATGAACTCGACGGTCACTCCGTATACGGCTCTGGTCGAAGAGCAGATTCAAGCGGGAGCCGCAGATGCAGCCGCAGAACGCGCGGCTCTTCTTGACTCGCTGTTCACGGCAAACGGTGAGCCGCGATATGCTGGAGCACGCCATGCCTCCATGGCGACGGGTATCAAGACAGTCCTTGAGAAAGAGGAAGCCACTGAACGACGCCGAGCCGATTGGTACCGGGCCTTGGGTGCTAACGGGCACGAGGTAGAAGTTTCTTTCAGTACCAGACACAGTCATGCAAAGCGCCTGCACGGGCACGGCACGACAGTGCCAGCAGCGCCGGCTCCGCCGCCGACGTCGGGCAAGGTATCTCAGGTCCAGCAGGTGGTCGACGCCCAGCCGACGTACACGCGGCGAGCCATCGATCTCGACGAAGCAGCGCTCGAGCAAGCTCGCGCCCTGGTGAACGTCGCCCGATTGGAGCAATTGCCGAACGACAACTTCCACGACTTTCTTCGACACACCTATGATCGAGGATATGTCGGATCGAGCTGACTCGGATTGTGACGATGACGTTACCCCCTTGAGCGAACAGCCAACGCAACGGACCAGTCGGAGGCGCGCGCCTCGTACGATGAGCTCGCGCCACCACGTGGGGCTGCAGTCGACGGCGGCGAGCACACGGCGGTCGCAGATCACGGTGCGGTTCCCCAACGGAGCAGCGGACAAAGAGGTTTTCGTCGATGTGGTCAGTCGGGCCAAAGAGAGCCAGCCACCGCGACGACGCGTCCAGCGCCAACTCCAAGTCACGAACTTCCTCATTCGCGACCCGTGCCCACGCACAGGCCATGACCCCGAGCAAGACGCCGACATGCGCGACGAGAGATCAGATGGTGATCTCTCGCCCGCTCAAGTCTATGACCCCGGCGATCTGGCAGCTAACGCAGATGCCGCTATGGACGCGGCATCGGAAGATTTCGACGGATCCGACGTGATCTATTTGATGTCGGTCCCATACGTGCACACCGGAATCCGGAACATGGCAGGTTGGGAAACGCTGAAAACGGCGCTCGGCCTCATTGAAGTCAAGACGCCGGGCAACGGTTCGTGCTTCTTCTACATGCTGTGCGCGATGACGTACGGTAGATGCGATACAGTATTGGAACCCAGCGGCAGACCCTTGCGGGAGGCGGTGTACAACAAGTATCACATGTACAAAAGCATGACGGTACTGTTTGACGATCTTGTTCACGTCGGCGTCATCGACATTGAGGCCGCCTGCAGACACATCACAGGCTCCAGTGAAGTCTCACCGCGCGCGGTCCGGGCTGTTTACGATCACTACATGAGTGTGCGTACCACCTCGTGCAAGGAAACGGTGGAGCTCAAGTATTGGGCCACGGATATAGGTAAAATTTCAAATTGTTCCGCTTCTCATCTTCGAGCGCAGTGTGGATGGTCGGGTGTTTGCCCAACTCTACTACCCGTGCCCGGTGGTTTACCCGCAGTACGCCGAACAGCAGACGGTGATGCAGACGTACATGTCGGAAGGTGCCGCGCGCCAGTTACTGGAGACCATGATCGAGCGAGAAATCATCCCATACGTTGGCGTGCTCTCGCATGAAGTGGCGGGCGACGGCACGACGAATGGCCACTTCAACGCTCTGCGTCTCTCGGGCAATTCCTATGGGGCGTGGGCTGGGTCCAAACGCAAACGGGATCAAATGCGCGCACGACTGATGACGCTCATGCAGGAGGACGACTACTACCCCTGCGTGATGGATGTGCCTGAAACCACAGAGTCACTTGGACTGGCCACGCGACAGGACTCCTGCTCCAACTTTACGCCGATCCAGAGCCTCTCCAACGAGTCCGTTGCCGAACCGCCGCGGCGCCTCGCGTTCCCCAGACAGCTCAGGTTGCCGGCGTCACGGGAGCGGATCATGGTTGTTGAGCCAGAGGCGCCTGACCGCCGCATGTTACACCCACCAGCGTGACTTGGACGAGCCGCCGCTGCTGACCGGGGAGGCACAGCAGCAGCCAGGAGACGCCAGCGTCGAGCACGCGCAGGCATCGGCATCGAAGCCCGGCTCCAGTGACCAGCTCCCGAGCACGACTCCCGGCAGCCCGAATGCGTACTCGCTACCGGCCAGTCCAGAGGCTGTGCCGACGCCGCCGACGAATGCTGCACGGTCCATGCTTGTACAGCACTGCACGAAGGCAGGCGCCGGTCAGTTCCGTCGGCTTCCAGGTTTCGACGGCGTGGTCCGCGCGAATCGCGTTGCATACTACGAGTGGCGGGACGGCCTGTCTCAAGGGAACGCCCGGCTCCACCGAGTGCTTGCCGGTGTCAACTCGGTGGGAATCGCCTGTGAGCGCATCATCAAGAACCCCACCATGCTCGTCAGCCTCCTTGGCGCCTTGCCTTGTGTGCCCATTGTCTGCAAGTACGCTCGCAGCCCGCTCATTCGTACGGTCAGCCGCGAGGTCTTCGTCCAAGGACGTACCCACCAGCTCCACCAGCTCTCCGAGGCCGCGGATACGCCAGAGACCGCCCGGCGTTTCAGCTTGGAATGGGCCAATGCCATACAAGCCACACCTCTCCAACTCGCCAAATGGCAACTTGCCCACAACACGGCTCGCCACCTCCGCCTTGCCGAGGCGCTCCGCGGCGCGGGCACGCCTCCAGCGTCGGTAGAGAATTTAGACGATGCGGATTGCACTGATTTGCTGGGTTACTTGGTGATCGTTGTGCATGGCCCATCTTTCTCTGCAGGATCGCCCACATTTTCGAGCCTCGCAGCGTCCCTGCTGGCAGCAACGTCGGCACCGGACATGATGGTCGCAACGCGCGCAGCCACTCTGGACATCGTCAACGGCGATTGGCCTACAGTTCATCGACTCGGACGTGCCCTTGCGAGCCGCAACCCCACGGCCACAACCCACTCTACCGGATAGTTGGTTGGGCCGCTTCGGTATTAAGGGCGTCCCACGGGCGCCGACGCTCAACCAGCAAGCACAGTTTGGCGTCGCCCATTGCCACATGGCACTGGGCACTAATGCGGGAGATGGAGAGAAAGGGGTGGAATCCGGCCACAGAGCGAGCTCGGCGAGAGACGCGAATAACGCGCCGCTGCCGGTGTTCCAGCTTCTCTCTCAGACTGTGAGAGGCTTCAACAAAACTCAATCACGGCCGGCTGCGTGGTCTGATGGACTGCGCGGTCGACTCAACCACGGTGACGTTGATGCGGTCTTGCTCCAGGAAACGCGAGCGACCGGGGACTGGGCGGAGCGGCTTGCAGCCCAGCACGCCAGGGCTTGGGGTCTGACGCCGGCGCGGCTCGAGCAACGATCTCGCACTGGACGACACCGCCGACGGCAGCAGGAGGGGTCGCGGTGCTTCTCCACCCCCAATCGCCGCTTAGAGAGCTGCAACCGCTCTGGGCTGATTGGTGGGGCGCTCATTTTTTGGCGCTGAGCGGACAGATTGGCGGCACCAGCGTGTCTGTGATCTGCATTTTCGCGCCGACAGATCGCGGCGACGGGAGAGACTATTTCGCCTTTGGTCCAGCCGCAGGCTGCCGATCGGATGTATCATCGTCGGCGAAGATTTTAACTGCACGCTGGAGGACGAGGTTGACCGCAGCTATGCCGGCGGACACGCGCACGACTCGCAGGGGCTTCGACTGCTGACACGGAGCTGGCAGCTCGCCGACGTACTCAGAAAAACATCGTCGACTTCCATCGTGCTTCCCACACGTACGTCTACCACCTACTGGACGGATCCCGAGCGACCAGTCGCCTGGACCGATGGTATGTGGACGACTGCACTCTGGACAGCGTCTTCAGTGTAGCGACCGAGACACCGTGCTGCGCGTCAGACCATGACGGCGTGGTACTCGTTCTCGCGCCGGTAGGGGCGTCACCACGTCGGGCACGGCGGTATGCCCCGCGCTCAATCCGATATCCCATCCCGCCATGGGCGGTGGACGCGGTAGCGGCAGTGAGTGGGAAAACACTGGCGGTATTCGCAGCGACGGACCCGGATCTAGACGCATCGACAGCGGCGACAACGTGGGATGAACTTAAGGGTCAGGTGCGCCGTCTGAGTCTCACGGCGAAGCATCAGCTCGCCAAAACGCTCACGAACTCGTACCACCACCAGCACCGACGACTTCTGAAGAGACTGTGGATCGCGACCCGCGATGACACCCGAACTGCAGGCGGCGATACTGTCGACAGCCTGCGAAACGCTACTATTGCCGTCAAAACACGCCGAGTGGTGATGCGCCGCAAATCCAATTGCTCGAAATACAGTGGACAGACGGCGGACTCGCAACGCGGTTTCTGTCGACGCTTCTCCGCAAGAGTCCCACGTATTGTACCCGTGCGCATGGACATGGAACGCCACGATCCGGAAGGACCGCTCGCAGATCGCTTGGCTGCGACCTGGCGGCCGGTCTTGCATCAGACCCCGCCTGATGCCGCTGCTCAAGACCTATTCTTTGCGAGTCTTCCCAGCAAAGCGCCCACTGTGGATTGCGACGACTTGGCATGCCCGTTCACTGAAGCGGAGGTGCGCACGGCGATCCGGGCGTGCCCGCGCGGGAAAGCGAGCGGCCCGGACGGCCTGCCCAACGACTGGTACCGGGATCAGGAGGACCAGCTGGCCCCTGTCCTTGCGATGCTCTTTACACGTTGGCTGGAGGCGGCAGCGCTGCCCCTCAGCTTCCGTGAGGCATCGGTCTTCTGCATCCCTAAGATCGACAACCCGGCCAGTGGACTGGACTATCAACCGATCTCCCTCCTCAAAACGGATTACAAGATTTTCTCCCGGCTTCTGCTCCAGCGTCTCAAGAAACGTCACGCACACGTGGTCTCGGTTACCCAGTTTGGTTTCGTACCCGGCCGGCAAGTGCACGATGCAGTCGACATGTGGGCGGCCGTCCAGCTGCAAGTGGCAAGGGGCAACCTACCACGCACCGCGACGATGATCATGCTGGACTTTGCCAAAGCGTATGACACGCTGGATCGAACCTCCCTCCTGCGAGCGCTCGAGCGCCAGCGCCTGCCCGCAAGCTTCACCCACGCCATCGACGCCATGCATCTCGCCACGACTGCGGCGTTTCTTGGCGACGGGGAGATCTCGGAACCGGTGGATGTCCACAATGGGATACGGCAAGGGTGCCCACTCGCGCCAGTACTTTTCATTCTGGCCCTCGATTGTCTGTGCGACGCTGCGGCGGCTGCAGGTGGGCTGCGGGGGGTCCTCCTTGGTGACGGAATCTCGGTCAAGCTGGTTGGGTACGCCGATGATACGTCAGCATACATGGAACACCCAGACGAGATTCTATGCCTACTGGCTACCCTCGAACAATTCGGCGCAGCATCTGGACTGAAGGTCAATGACTCCAAGAGCACGCCATCGCGGCCGCTCCAATGGACCGGGACCGGAGTTTTCAGGTTCCCCAGTTCCAGTCGCTGGAGCCCATGACCTTCGTCGGCTACTCGGTGCCATGATCGCGAGCAACCCGACTGCTAGCCAGGTGTGGGATCGGGCCGTCCAGCAAATTCGCGGCCGACTTGCGCTCGCTGAGCTGAAAACGTCCGACGTGACCCAGCGAGTCCAGCTCTGCAAAGCTGTCATCATCCCAAAAATCCTGTTTGTCGCCCGATACTGCTGGCCGAGCGCGCTGATCGTTGCCGCCCTCCAACGTCTGTTGAAGAACTATGCGTGGCACGGGCGACTGTCGACCGAGAAGGCAGAGCATGGATGGCAGCGACGGTGGCGATCCTTCCACTGTACGCAGGCGGCATCGGCCTTCCCGACGTGCGTGCCTTCCTCTTCCGGCTGGCTGCTAAGGCAGTCACACGATGGGCGGCAACATCCAATCCGGTGTCCCAGCTCGTTGGTCGAGTTATCGTCTCCCACCAGTCGTCCAGTTCGCCCAGTGGGGACGTGGGCGGCCCGTGTCGCCTCGCTCACTGACCCGCGCATCGGTGGTACCCTGGTGGTCACCGGCACGGCCATTTTCACGCCGAGAGAGCGACCCCACGAGCAGCGGATGAACTGGAGCTACTCCGGCCTCTGCTCAGGCACTGCGGGCGGGCGGGCTCTGTCGGGAGGCACTGGGCCGACGACTGGCTCCATTGCGACTACTCCAGATTCCCGAGCGAACTCGGCACTCTCGGATGGCTCCAACAGGCGCGCTATGGCCGGCTCGCCGTGGGCAACCTCCTCGCGGGCGCACTTGTGGACATGGACCTCTTGCGGGTGAGCGATCTCCGGCCCCTCTGCCAAAACGACCTGCGCGACCTCGCCCCTGCGGGTGCTTCCATAGCTGATGTCCTCTACGTGGAGCGCGTTGCCGAGCGTACCGCCCGTTTTAAATGCCGCACGTTGCAGTATCCGCTTGCTCCACGAGTGGTCACTCGCTTACGACAGCTATGCGACGCGCTCGTCTTCAATTACCCGGCGTACTCCGATTCCACACGCCCGTCGACGTCCTGGTGCACCGACCACCATCCGACCACACGTGGCGTCTCGCGCGCACGGCACGAGGCCTGCAACTGCTCCACGAGCCCATTGCGGGTCGGCAAGTTTCGTATGGCATCATCTCGTCCCGACGCGACGCGACTCGTATCGCCACAGCCCGTGGGTTCCCGATCGTGGGCTTCGAGCCCCACCCCTGGATCGACCCGTACGCGGCCATTTGGGTTTTCCCGCCGCCAGCGGCCGAGTCCTCCCACGCTCACGCCACCCACCTGACCAGTGGCCTGCAGGACGACGCTGATCGAGTCATTCGAGCACGACAGGCCCACTCGAGTATTGGTCGCGCCCTCGAGACAGTCTCGTGGGCGCGAGTGGCACGGATCCCGCTCTCCACCAGCAGTCAGCGGCTCCTCATCTTCCGCCTCAAAGGGCCGGCTGTCGGGATGGGACTCCCTCAACCAGCGCCGCGGCTGCCCACACTGCCCCGCGGCTGGATCGGGCGGGGGCCACGCCTTCCACATTTTCTGGGAATGCCCGGCGGCGAGCTCCATCTGGGCCATCCTGCGCCGCCAATGGCGGGAGTGGGGGCTCTGGACTGCCCTCGACCAGCGCCAGGACGACGCCTTTCTTCACGCCGTCTTTGCGCTCCTCCTACCACGCACACCTGCAGGCGTCTGGGAGTTCATTCCAGACGCGGATCGGACCGGCGCCCATGTCACGAGTGTCTACCGCGCTCTCAACGAGACGTGGACGCTACAGGTGCTAAGCGCCCTCCAGACAATTTGGCAGTGGCGTCACTTCCACCACGACGGTGAGATGTGGTCCACCATTCAAGCCCACGCGACTGCACTAGCTGCCTTTGCGGAAGCCCCGCACCGCGCACCGCGCACGCCGAGCGGCGGACTCCGGCTCTGGTCGGACGGTGCCCGGGGCCCTTTTGGCTGCGCTGTCCGCGGCAGAGGACCCACCAGCTGCGCACGCTGGCTCACGGTGGGCCACAGACACGTACGTCCTAATCTTCGACGGTGGTTCGCGCGGGAATCCTGGCCCCGGGGGAGCGGGCTCTATCGCCCTCCGCGTCGGGGCCCATGGCCACCAAGCGACGCTTATCTGGAGCGCAGCCATGAGTCTTGCGGCGCGCGACACGACCAACAACTTGGCGGAGTATGTCGGCCTCCTCACCGGCCTCCGCGCCGCCATGCGCCACAGCTGGTCGCCGCTGGCCGTCGTCGGCGACAGCTCGCTCGTGCTGCGTCAACTCACCGGGTACAGACCTCCCGGCAACAACCGCCTGCGACCTATCTATTAAGAAGCTCGACTCCTCGCCGATCGGCTCGGCGTCGAGCGCTGGACCCACCACCTTCGAGCGTGGAACAAAATGGCGGACGCTGTGGCCAACTTCGCCATGGACCACCGCCGCAGTCTCCAGACCTTCCACCCGACCGTCCGGCCGGAATGGCAAGGCATCAACCCCCTCCTCCCAAGCGACTTCCTCCAGTGGCGGACCTCGACGTAGGGGAGCAGCTCGTCTTTATTCATGTCCTAGTCAAAATTCCGCTACTGTAGTTCACCATATGTAACTCAATAGACGCCACTCAACCACCAAATAATAGTAGCAGTAAATCGCACACTATTTGGGAAAGGGTTTTTATTAATCATCACGCAATCTCGTCGAGACAGTCAATTCCTCGAAGTTAAACGTTTCCTCCCAATCATCTTCCCCGTTCTCATTCTCCTAAGCTGCCGTTGGTCAAAGCCGCGGGATCAGCACCCACCCGCACACGGCCTCGACTTGTAGCGGAGGGTATTGCCAAACTTTGACTTGACGAGAAACTGAGTACTATTAGAGTGCGATTAACGACTCCTATAGCCGAGGGCAAACCTCACTTAGTCCTGCGTGGAGCGAGGATATGGCGTGTGTGCCATTCTTGGTAGGCCGACAGCAAGAAGCTGTCGATGGTGGCCGTGTGGCCCTACTGACTTGGGTGTGCCGTCTGGATGCTGGCTTGCAGGTCCATTGCGGCGTTGCCAGCCGCGTCGGCCATATTGTTGTCGTGCTGCCAAACGTCAACGCGGACCAGGTGCGCTAATCGCCGCGCCTTGCTGTAGAGCGGCTTCATTGCCAAACTTTGTGTGTGACACCTGGTCACTCTCCTCCCACATTTTTTAACTCGGCACAAAGGATTTCCCTAAGCGAGAGGTAAATGGCGATATCGCTTGCTTGCAAATATTGTAATAGTAGGCGTTAGTCTAGGTGTTCCTCCAGGAATCACACACAGTATTCTGATCTACAGCGCGTGGCATCTGGCCTTGACGGCCTTGGAAATGTGGGTTCTCATGGAATCCCGCACGAGCTAACTGCCCTCACTGGTGCCGAGCAGCGGGAACTGTTTCCACCGTTTAAGGCGGTTGCTGTCAACACTCCTCGAGAGTGGTGTTTTACTTGCAATTGCATATACGGTAGTGGCTGGTCGAAAGGGCTTCCTGACTCTAATAGGTACGGGTCTTTTTTTGGACATTTCCGTTAGTGGATTCAGATGAAGAGATCATTTACAGTAAATTTGCCGTACGCTCCGTCTCTCTATGCGGCGCTGTCCACAAGCGACGAATTCGCGTTCGTGTGAAAGCTCTGCTCAAAAGCCTCCTTGCCGTGGAATGCCGCCATGTCAAGACGTGCTTGGACCATGGCTCGGTCATAGAGCTCCTTGCGGTAGCCGACCATGAAAAGCAGATCGAGCAGCACAAACAGCGGTGCCGTGATCATTGCCTGGTCGAGGGTCTCGATAATCGCAGGGCGGCGGCGTTCGTACATGACGTGGCCGAGAAACTGCGAGACCAAGATACCGGCAATGTGGAGGGGTAGCGCAATTACCCAGGACGAGACGCCCAGGTTGGCGTGTGACGTCTGCGCCATGTAGTTGGCAAATACGTAGCACCAGAAGACCATGAATGCACCCAGCGTACCCGCACTGCCAGTCAAAAATCAAGTCCAGTCAGTACAGGCGTTCTAGGTCTCCCCAGAGTCTAGCAAAGCTACTCACATGTAGTCAAGCGCAATGTACCAGACCATGTACAGGAGTGCACCGGCCGCCGAGAGGTTGAACACGAAGTACTCGCCGAGCG
>JAADVC010001044.1:0-13053 GCA_023334575.1 Pythium volutum | reverse complement strand
GAACCAAGCCTCCTCGCAGTTCCACAGCGTCTCATCCAGAGGTGAGCCACCACTGTGGCAATATATTTTAGTCAAAATTTGAAGTCATAGATACAATACGACGTTATCTATGACTATTGATGGATGTGCTGGACATTATTCGCGACTATCGATGGCTGTTTGCGCTTTTTGGATGAATAACGACAATTGTGTTTGTGAACTGAACTGCAGCATTAGTCGAATTCCGTGTACTGTACGACCACATCGCGCGACGTTCGTATACCAGGAATCAGCCTGTGTGGGATCGAGTTTTGCAACCATAGTACGGTACAGTAGTCCATTACGATGACGAATATTATGCGAATTAAAGGCACCCCCTCGTCGGCGATTCGTTTTTAGATGATGTGCTTTAAGCTTGACGGTATCGCTCCTTCAGTTTCCAGCGCACATCTATCGACGCTCACCCTCGAGAGCGTCACAGACAACTGACGAGTTCGTTCTACGGTTCGAGTTCAAGTCGTAATCAAGCATGTAAAATGAACTCGAGCAATCTTTCCAAGAGTGATATCTGAGACGTGGAGGAACCGATCCAGCCACCTCTAGATGCTTGTGGTTCCAGGATATGATATGCATGAATATATGAAACACACTATAATACTACGTACTGGATACCTTTAAAATGAATTCTGCAAACTCATCAACAATTGGATTGGGCCAGGATTCTTTGAGATGGGTGCGTATGAGTTATCTTTATTCCCCATGTACGGCACTGGCATGAATGGCAGGTAACCCTATGACATGGATGGAGCGTGGCGTTCTACAGCGGGCGATCCCTGAGCTGCTTATCTTGTTACGTCCTGAAGTCTGCTAGTTTTATTCACTATCTTTCTCTGTCCAGCGATTCGCACCGTGCGAGCCAGCACACAACCAGCAAAGGACCTAGACAGCGACGTGCGACTGACACCGAGCATCCAGTCTCCAGGCTGAATAAATATGTGTGTTTGATTGGTGTTAACCCAGTACGCAGTGGGCGATTGTCCCAATAGGAGTCACGAGACCTATTGGTGCGAGTGGCTTTATTCACCAGAGCAGGACAACCGTTCTGGATGCAGGATATCATGGGGACGCAACAGAGTTCGCTTCAAGCCCGTCGTGTGGAGGTCTCTCCGAGTTCGGGGTTCTTCTGTATTTGCTCTTCGGTGCAGTTTTCAATCTTGACCAAAACGTCATGGCGACATAATCATCTCACTGACTGCACCTTCATTTCCGTCAGAGAAGATATAAGCCCCGCGAACGCCTCCAATCAGAATGCTCGCCCGTGTCAGGGCGTTCTTTGTTAGAACAAACAGAAAACGAGAAATCGAGGATTCTTCGCCTCCCTAAAATTGCATCTGTGGTACATAACCCAATTTCATGGTCGTGTCGCCAGCAAGCCAAACGTCTCGACGACTTGTCATCCAGGGATCACACTTCGTAATAGTCAATGTCTTGCAACTCACGAAAGTGCTTTTCACAAAACCCATTCGTGCGTCCGTACGCGGGCCGTTGGCACCCGTCATGGATACACCGCTTGCCGCCGCCGTGGGCCCAGCACGCACCATTGGAAATAGCAATCTTCGTGCAGTCGCTGTGGTTGCACTGCGTGCCGCCGCCATGGGACCAGCAAACACCCTTGGCCTTGGCTTTCTTGGTGCATCCATCCTCTTTACACTCGGTGGAGCCGCCTAGAAAGAATGACGAAAATATAAATCAAACCACATCGTCATGTTAGGTGAGACTGTACCCATTTCAGCGGGAATATCTCACCGTGACGCCAGCACAGTCCTCGGTGCTTGGCGCTCGCGCTGCAGCCATCCACTGAGCATCGCTTGCCGCCCTGCAAACGGAAGAAGCAATATGATCAGTATGTAGGTTCCAATCCAGGTCCAAGTACCATAGAGAATGTACGTACGCCGTGGCGGCAGCAGAGCCCCTGATGGACAATATAATTGTCGCAGTCCGCGGTCTTGCAGACGCGGCCGCGTTGCCGCTGGTCACGACTGACTGCGGTTGCCGTTCGCGGTATGTGTGTCGCCGTTGCCGACGCGCTGGCAGCTCCAGGCTCGGCTGGCGTCGACCGTCTCGATGCTGGACGTCCAGTCGCGACGGGATCAAAACCAGTTGGCGCGTGCCGCGAGCGCGTCGACCGCCGCAGCGCTAGCTCGGGCTCGGCAGGCGACATCGCATGGATGTCTCTCACAGGAGGCGACTGCTCGGACAGCAAACTCGCCGGCCGTTGGCTCGCTGGCGGTCGCAATCCTCGGACTGTTCGGGATGTGGTCCCGTCGTCGAGTTGAGCATCGTGCGACTGGCGGGCTTGGCGACCGAATGCGGCGGCGTCCATGTCAAGACACGGTCGCCCAGACGCGGACTCCTTGACGCAGGTGTGTGTCTTCACAACAACCCGGACTAGCACGGGGGAACGGCCTGCGACCTGTTTGGTCTGAAGCTACTGGGTTCCGTCTTTGTGTTGGACAGCGACGAAATCTCCCGGTACCTTCGCGCAACCTCATCAGGAACCAGCAATGTTCATGTTGCGCGAACGAAATCTCACTGTGTGATCACGTTCTCGGGGTGTTGCGTTGCCGCCTTGGTCGCTCATCGTGAATAAATGACGGCAAGGGCAGCGACGCGGGTCCTGGATGCAACAATAAGGTGCGTAAGCCTCCAAGAACGAGTGTGTCATCGCCTTGTATACACTGTGTGCTGATATATCTGACCTGTGTTTGCGTGGGATGGCGCAGTATACGCAGTATATTATTCGACCACACGCAGCGACAGAAAATGCGGCTTGCCGACTTGACAATAGAAAGACGATCTCGGGCGGAGCGATCGTTAGCTGGAATCGAATGTTCACATAGCGCACGAGTGACACGTGGTCGTTTCTCTCGGTGGTACAGTCGACAGCAAGCAAACAATTCGAGCGGTGCGTGACGCTGAATATGGATGCCAGTGGCCGGATACCGTCGTCCAAGAGACGTCGAGAAGGGAGCTGGGTGTAACGAACACGGCTAGCCTGGGATGTGTGTCGTGACGAGTTTATCTACAGAGTCGTTTGCGCGCGAGCCGTTTACAAGGATTTTCCTTTCCGTGATAGAGAGCACACGCGTACGAGCTTGGAAACTGGAGGAGGAGACGAGTAACCATCTCGTGGGCGGCGGGCGAATGCGATCGCAACGTTCGAGCAGGAAAAACAGCAAATGACGGACCCTCCGTTCGCGTACGAAGCATGAAAGCATGCCTGCAAATTATCCAAACGTCGATCCGATCGGCTGTGCGGATCCAGTTGTTTCGTTCCGCTTCTGTGGGACCCAATCGGGATAAGCGACCCACTCGCTGGTTTAATGTTTCGTGGCCGTGAAGACGTGCCGGCATCGTCGCGATTGTCGAACCCTGCCCTTCCGTTTTTGTCCGTATAAACGGCTCGTGGTATTCTGTAAACCACTGACCTGCATAGAATTCGGAGGCATCGCTATATCAATGTTCTCACGCCGTACCCAGCGCTGGTTGTGACGGAGCGATTACGAGCGACACGGCGAGCGCCGTCCTCATACTGTACGGAGTTCCGTGGCGCGGCCAAGAGGACCGCCGCGTTCGCGTTCGTTGCGTCGCCCTTTCCGCAGACGAGGACGAGCGAGGCCTCTGGCGTTCTCTTGCCCAGACGTTGTGGAGTTTGGCTTGGCTTTGCCGTCCACTTCCTCACCAACGACCGATCGAGCCAATTATGAGATGACGCATCCTCGCCCACGTCCCACATAGAAGCTGCGCAGCTCGATGCTCCATTCACTTCGCTGTTTAGACAGAGCCGTCTTTTGAGTTGACTGGGCGCGGTTATTCAGTCCAAATCATATATTTTGCACATTCCGATAATATAGATTTCAGTATGAGCTCTTCGTGGGGCATACCAACCTGTGTTATTTGATTCCCCGTCAGTAGTGATTCCTGGTCGCTGCAGCAGTCCATTCCGCAGTCCTCCGTTGTCCTGTCCGTGCACTAAAGTGGGGTTGACACAGCATCAGACAGTGCAGTGAGGCGTCTCTCTCTCGCTCTCTCGACATTTGCTAGGAACTGAACTGCAAAGCGGTGGACAGCAGTGGGTGGGTGCTCCTCCATGCGCAATCAGGATCACGCGCCACAACGAGTAGTGTACTCCAAATCACCCATCAACGGCTGGTACTTTGAACGGCCTGGGAACAATTGCCTCAGCGACAGTATGAGAGAACCTTCCAGAGGCTTGCTACTGTACCAATGGCATGCTGGCGTCTCCAATTGATTCAGAACAAAGTTCTCAAGTCGACCAACGCTTGTAGTATTAAAGTTTCGTGTGGACGGGCAAGCACAGTACCAACTGACTGCGCTGGTACTTTTTTCCGGATAACATCACCGCGGGTCCTACAGTAGCATTCCCAAGTGGGTCGCTGCTGGCGATAGCCCGACATACAAAGCAGCAGTTCCTCGTCCCCTCTTTCTTTTAATCCTCAGATTAGACCTCGTAATAGTCGACGTCCTGGAGCTCCTCGTAGTGGCGAATGCAAAAGCTATGGGTTCGTTCGTACGCTGGTCGCTGGCAGCCGTCAAAGATGCAGCGCTTGCCGCCGCCGTGGGCCCAGCACAGACCGTTGGAGACCGAGACCTTGGTGCACGTGTCGGCGGCGCGGCACTTGACGCCGCCGCCATGCGCCCAGCAGAGCCCCCTGGCTTTGGCCTTTTTGGTGCAGTCGTCAACCTTGCACGCGACCGATCCGCCTGCATTAAAAGAGACCCTTAGAGAGGTGAAGTCTCGGCCTGTCTGGCAAAGTCAGCTGGTGTTTCGTACCGTGCCTCCAGCATCGGCCGCCGTGCTTGGCGCTGGACTCGCAACCTGCCATGGAGCACTTCTTGCCGCCCTATCACATGAATACGAGTTGATTAGGAAGTGAGACCAAGGGACTGGGGTCGTCCATTCACCAATAGAGAGTTCGTACGCCATGGCGACAGCAGAGCCCCTTGTAGACAATGTAGTTGGTGCAGCCGTCGGTCTTGCACATGCGACCGCGCTTCTTGTCGGGTATTGGAGACAACACGACCGCCGACGACAGCGCCACCGCTGCTGCGGTCGCCGTTCCCAGCGGCGTTTGCCATTCGCCTGCTGCCGTACACGGCCGCTTCCTGGTATTGCTGAGGCTTCGTGTTGGCGACTCGTATGCGGCTGCCGTAACGTCGTCGGGACGGCGGAGAGCCGCTACACTACGCTGCGCAGTCCCCGCAGGCAACGCGACGGGATCAGTCGCCGACTGCTTCATGGGCTTATGGTCTCGGTTCAGAATGAACGCGAGACCGCTCTTGGTCGGCGAGTGCAGCATTGTCGCGGGCCAGTCTTCGCCGGTCGTGCGGCTGTGCTGCGTCGCGTCCTTTTCTTCGAGCTCGCCCTGCTTGTCGCCACGTGGGACGCGCGCGCGGTGCGCCATGTCGCTTGGAACACTGGGAGAAGTGAGTGAAGAGGTCCAACAGAAAAAAAGACTGAAACGGGGGAGGAGTCGGTTGACCGGGCCTTGGACCGAACCATCCAAAATAAATAAACGAGATTCCCGCTTGCGGGACGAACAGTAGAGTGTAGGTAGATCGACGGATCCAGCGAACGTTGGAGACACTAGCGCGGACCCCTACAAAACCCAAGTGTCGACAACACTCCCTCGGGCGAGTGACGCCCGACGCTGTCGTGGTGCGTGAAGTGCTCATGACGAAGAGCGTGCGTGTCGACAAAGCCGTTCGTTGGAATCCAGAACGGAAGAGCGTGGGTCAAGTTGTTTACCGACTTTGACACGAGACTGTCTGCCGTTTTTCCCGTGACCCACTTTTGAAGGAAGACACCCGTCGTGTGTGCTTTGGCCAACAATGATTGCCATGGCACAAAAAGCGAACGAATCTTCTCCCTCCCGTTGTATGGATACGGGCTGACGACGAGAGCCGTGAACCGACGCACGTTCGTGTGATCGAGGGTGTGGGATCGTGCACCTGCGAGCCGTAGCGGCCGGGAGATCGAAGCTTCCATGCGTGTGCGGAGAACGAAAGCATGGAACCCACTATACTTATATCGTGAATCCGTCAGAGTCGAATAATATCTACAGTGTACGAGTCTTGCCTGCGAGAACAAAAATGGTGGTGCCCCACCCGCATTCTTCCGCCACGCGAGTTCGCGCGTGGCTTTTCTCGCTCCGTTCGTTTTATGTGCAACGAGACGCACTGTTGGCCGTCCAGGCGTCAAGCAGCATCGAGTGGTAGTGAATAGAAAAACGCGTTGAACACCAACTCAGTCAACGGCGATCGGCCGAGGCGGCGACGAGCATCAATCTACGTAACGAGAGTCTGGATCTCCCCAGGAATTAATACTGTAGAACTATGAGGCGCCGAGAAACACGTGACCCGAAAGCGTATCGTGAGAAACCTCCGCGAGTCGCAGAAAGACGGCGAAGAAGGCGCCCTCGTGGAACCTTCGGAATACCGTCATGCCGTGCGGACTACGGTGCGCATCAATTGGCTGGCGACAGTCACTTTTGTTTCAAAATGCGCCAACACGGAGATGGAAGACCCCACGACAGAGTGAGTCTTCCATTCTTCTTCTTCACAGTTCCAAGCCAAGTCGCATTGGACTATTCTATCCGTAGATCAGACACCTAGGATCCACCTACGGTAGAATACAAAAGGGAGTCGGCTGCGTGTGCCACTGTTTACTGTACGCAAGACGCGTTGTTTGCGAAGCGATCTGCTGGCAAAAAAAAACGATTTTGAGGAATGCAATCCACGGTCGCCTGATAAGTAGTTGGCCAATGAAAGAAACTGTCAGTTACGTACGTACCCCAGCGCCTTTTCTTTCGGACCAGGCTGTATTTCATCCGTGGAAACGTGGGCACTCTCCAATTTGAAGACGGTTGACACACACCACGAGTCAGACGGAGACCAAGGCCTGCACTGCGTGTCGATTGCAGCAGGCGGTTCTGTTGTGTGACGAGAAGCAACACGAGACTCGACTAGATACTGTACCCGCTCAGTTGAACGGGTGAGTGTTCTACACACAGCAGAAGAGTTGGACCGCGCAGGTCTGTGGTGGGTTGGTGGCTGATTTCTGCCACTGGTTACGCGACCGTCACGCCACTGACGCCAGTGACGTGGATGCGTTTGTCTACAGTACTGTAGGTACATAAGACACACAATCTGTGTGTAGCTCGTAAAGGCTTGGAGACTTTGGCGAAGGGAATCCCTCGCCCTAGGTCACCTAAACCTCGTGAAGAGCGACCGTGCGCACGTCCGAAACCCTTGGACTCTGGTTGCCCGTAGACTACAGTACTGTGGGAGACCAAAGAAACGAGAAAAAGAAAGCAAGCACGACCTGTCGACCCGTCTGCGGCCACGGAGCAGCTAGCTGATTTCCGTCGTCGGGTCCTTCTTGATGGTTCGATTTCGATTCTCCGTCTGCGTGCGCGTTCTGTTCAGATGTCCTCTGGGTGTGTGGCGAGCCGCTTGGCAACAGGTACCAAAACAGGGTGAGCTTTTCATGCCATCTGGATAATATCAATAAAGAAATACAACCTTGCTTTGTGTAACTAGCCAACCATCTCACCTTGTAAAGTATTATTTGTTTTTATTTCACCCGTTTCTGGTACAGAATGGATAACCACCTCCTGTTGCACTGCGCCGCGAAAGATTGGCGCAGGTGCGCCGGGCGGCGGTTTTCTCTCTCTCTCTCTCTTCGCGACTTTTGCTTGTTCTGGGAGTCGATTTTGCGTCATCGGTGCAGTTGGTTCTTTCCCAATGCCCTCTGTGGGCGGGTTGGTACGAAAAAGTGTTGCTTACAGGCTCCTGAAAACAGTAGCACGGACGCCACCACCACTCACACCTTTTGTCCTTTTTTCCGACGAATCGTTCGCCACTGGACCGCAAGGGGCCTTCGCGCAACTGAGCGGCAGGCGAAGCACCGAAAGGTCCCCACAACAGTTCGATTAGAAGCCCAACGAAAGACAGAGGATGACCCCCCAAAAAAAGCAGAGCTCACAACTCGACTCGCCAGCGACAACAAACTAGACGGCTTCATGGACAGCGGACCGCACAGACAGCGGCCGTCACTTTACGCCAGAGCTGCGAGTGGCCGTGCCAGTATGCGGTCCCCAGCCGGCCCCTCGTCACCGCCACAACAAACACATGCCGCGCCCAGGGCGCGCACTGTCGCCGCCCCGCGCTTGGGGTTGGCATTCATTCTGAATGACCCGTCGCCTGGCGACTCAACTTTCTCATTACCAGTGCATCCGCGTCGCCAGTCACAATGGACAAACCCAGCGGAGCCGAGGGAGCGCCGGCCGTTGCCAATGGCATCGATCGTGTGGCCAGAGACCGACGCAAAGAATGCTGTTCAGTGGCGCCACGAGTCCATTCAACACGAGCAGCGAAACGCGGAAGCCACGAGCCAAAGACAAGAGACGCAAGACCCCGTCTCGTACCGCAGAAGAGAATCAAGGGGAGAGCACGGGCATCGTGAGGAGAAGACGGATGCGCGTCCCACGCCTCTCCTGGCGACGGTCTCTTTACCAGCCCCAGTGGTGCTTAGTCGCGATGAGAAACGCAGAGGACGCACGTGCCGCGTCGATGGCTGCGACAATTATATAGTGAACAAAGGACTCTGCTGTCGCCATGGGGTACGAATTGAACAGTGTATCCGGATCTGAGGGGGGAGGGGGGGGGAAAGATTGGCTTACTCATGGGGATTTTATAAAGGGAGCAAGAAAGTGTTCAACCGAAGGCTGCGAGTGCACGGCCAAGTACATGGGGCTCTGCTGGAAGCACGGTACGCATACGCTTGCCTATAGTACCTATTGAGGTGGAACTCACACTGATATCCTAAAGGCGGCTCAACGTGGTGCAAAGTCGAAGGCTGCTCGAAGCGCGCCAAGGCCAAGGGAAAATGCTGGGCCCATGGCGGAGGCACGGCTTGCAGCCACGCCGGGTGCACCAAAGTCTCTGTTTCGAATGGTCGCTGCTGGGCCCACGGCGGCGGCAAGCGTTGTCTCTGTGACGGTTGCAATCGCCCCGGGTACGAGCGGACCCATGGCTTTTGCGACCGTCATTTTGACGAGGTCCAGCACGCCAACTACTTTGAAGTGTGAATGAAAGAGTGCCACTCAGAACAAGAATTCTTTTCGCAAATCGTGGATAATAAAGAGAGAAAATGTACAGTGTACGGAGAGACGGGCCATGAATCGTCTGAGCTGCACTGCAGGATGGCGGATCGCACATAGCCAGGTCATGGTGATCTGGTCCTTCTTTCTGTTGAGATTGGAGGGCTCCTCGCTGGCCTAATGGCGGGTCCAGCAGACAACCCTTTTGTACTCTTATAGACCGCTGCCGCAGTAGAAGCAGTGGCTCCCAATCCTGGGATTCCTTCGGACTTTCTGGACGGTATGGACACTTCCCCCGAGGACGTACTGTGCTTTCGTCGATACGATCAAAACCCGAAACGATCAGATAGCTCGGTGACTTCGCATGAATCCTTAGCTGTAGAAACTGACGTTACCTCGCGTACGGAACCCATTGGCGTAGTCGCTCACTTTGACGAGGTCTTTCCCAGCCCCGAGTCAGATTTGAGTGAGATCTCCTCCCTTAAAAGGGGGAATTTACCGCGATTGCGTGGTGTTTGAAGGCCATAGGCCCAAAGACAATATCGAAACTCGAGACGATTGGAGATGACAATAAACATCAACTTGACCTACTCATTCAAGTTACGTTGTGCGCCGCTTCGAGCAAAGTCAAAGAGGGCTGATGTTGATGGTCGACCCCTCCTGGGGAATCTCTGAGTGACTACAGTATGTAAGTACTTTAGCGTCCGCCTTCTCGGAACAAATAATACTGCCGAGTTCTGAGATTGGGGTCCAATGGAGGCTTTGGAAAACCTGCCTGGACCGATAGCACGAATTGATTCACTCACTCAGACGTACTACGAAGAGTGCCCTGGGCGTTCGTGTACTCCTTCTGCAACCTTCCAGCAGCTTCTGATGAGACTATCCAAGTGCTCTCTGTCGGTCTCTCGTATCGTCGCAAGTGAAAACCCCGTATAGGTTGACGCTAGCGGACAGTGCGTTGGGCGAGTACCATGTGGCTCTGAATGTGCAGCCAATGCCCACGCGAGTATTCGCATTCTCATCCAATGAGGCGTCGTGCTGACGCCGCACGAGAACTGTTGCCAGCGTCATTTAGGCAAGAACCGGTCCACCAACGTTTTGATTCAACTGTACTAGGCTGCCTAGTACACTGTGTGTCTGCAACGATTTCGGTCTATGGTAGTCATATACGTCAATCAAGTCGACTCAAATCTGTAAAGCGTTGCCTTTCCCGTTGGGAGCGGATGGAATCCCTGAAGACGTAGTCAACAGGCGAGGCACACTATATACGGTCAATACAATGCACGCTCTTGCTGCAGCCAGCACCCATCGTCGTCAGTGCCACGTCTTAGCACCCGTGCAGTGCTCGCCGATCTTTTCTTCCTGCTCGTGATCAGCACCACTGACCACCATGAACAACGAACTATCAAGATCTTGTCCACTGATGGCGAGCGTCATAGTGTAATCCATGGTCTTTTTTCTGTTGCGACATGGGATGTGTCCCGACATGTAGGCACTGTCACAAGGGTTTGTCTGGACCCCTAGCGGATGTGATTGGGTAGGACCACAGATTGACATGGCTGCATGCCACCAGCCGACAGAGCCGCCATCCGTCACGTTCGAGCAGATGCAATTCTGGCCGCTCTCGCGTGTGGCTCGTCTGGTTGATGTCTGCAGGGATCAAAGGGCGCCTACGAAAGTCCGTGCCTCTTTGTCAATTCTTCCGGCGGCGGCGATGGTATCGCGAGCAGATGCAGTCTTGTCACTCTCGCGTTCCTTGCTTATGGAGCGTTGGAGGGGCAGGAATATGCTCTCTTATCGGCACCGGGTCGCCATGAGCGAGGCTTCCTCTACGGTATCCTAGTCTTTGTCCGCTTCTCACGCACAGCGCAGTCAGTCTAGTCGGTATGCTATGCTAGAGACGATTTGCTGTACGTCGGACGTCAAGCGGGCATGCGACTGGTGGAGCCTCATAATCCAACTTCACGACCACGAAGACAATTGAACACCACAATGGCGAGCCGCCTTGCCACCCACAGTACCAGTCTTGCCTTCGTTGTGGAGGAACAGATGACGGCGTCGCCCTCGTACCACCAACAGCACCACGGCCGCGAAACCGTGGTCGTGCCGAGACGCGAGCACGAGCAAGGCGACGAGCCGGCAGTCACGTCCCCACACAAACTGGGCTTAGGGTTCATCCTAAACCAGCTGGAACCATCCAAAGAGTTGGTATCCGCGCCGACGCGAACGGGACCGACAGCCACTTTCGGTCGTCCCGACAAGTCTCCCACTTCGAGTCAATCGCGCCATGCGTCAGCGTCTACGGCAGCCAGGAGACTTGGGCGTACGTGCCGAGCCGAGGGCTGTGACAACTATATCGTCCAGAAAGGTCTCTGCTGTCGCCACGGGGTACGTACAATCAGAGTGTAGAGGCCAAATCTGCCTATTCCATTTTCACTAATGATGTTGCGTTTGCCTGGATTGAACAGGGCGGCAAAAAGTGTTCTAAGGACGGATGCGAGAGTTCTGCCAAGCACGGCGGTCGCTGCTGGAAGCACGGTGCGTTCTTGTGGTGGCCAGCATACGAGGACTACGTATTGACGGATCTATTGTAGGCGGCTCGGTCACGTGCAAGATGCCCGAGTGTAAATCCAAAGCCAAGGCCAGGGGACTCTGCTGGGGTCATGGCGGTGGCGCCAAGTGCCACACGCATGGATGCACCAAGGTTGCGATCACGAATGGCGCCTGCTGGGCCCACGGCGGCGGCAAGCGGTGCATCTTTGACGATTGTCAGCGTCCAGCGTTTGAGCGCACGCACAGCTTTTGCCTCCGCCACTACGACAGGCTGCAGGGTGTCGACTACTATGAGGTGTAAGGGCCACATGTTTTAAACAGTTCGGGTAGGATGGAGAAAACATTCCAGGAGCTTGTACGGTCTTTCAAATGAATCTTGCATGTCTGTAAATTTTGTGTGAGGGATTCATCCAACTGTTCCAATAATCTGATCTCTCTCCTATAGCTCGCACAATATGAATACACTGGTGACCGTGCCCAACATCATCGGACTTGTAAACAGCCTTGTCGATAGCTGTCCACCTTTTAGTTGAATGACGCATCCAGAATCCTGAGCAAATAAATCAAACTCGAGGACTTGAGCAGTACCCATTTCAGCTGAGATATCTCACCCTGGCGCCACCAGAGACCTTGGGTGCTGGAGACTTCCACCGTCGATCGAGTACCGCTTGCCTCCCTATAAATGAATCAAATCAAACAAAAGAGATGCGTGGTAAAAGATATGAACTGAAAATCCTCACCCCATAGCGACAGTCGAGCTCCATGTGGTCGATATAGCTGTCATGCCTAAGCACTGGTAGAAGGGATGCCACTCAGTGTCTGCAGACGCCACCATGGTCATCGTCACCTATACCTACGCTGGTGGCGTCGTGCAACAGACTTCTGTTTGCGCTTGCGCTCAGACCAAGTTTAACGGCAATCGTCGCAGCGGCAAATGGGCGCTATGTGTCAGTCATTACGAGTGTCTTGTTAAACCGCGACAGCGTCATTGCCGAGTGCTATTGAAGGTATCGAGTCAGTAAACTGTGCAAGTCGCTCATGTTGTTCAGCGAGCAGAACGCTTTATTCAGCGAGCCAATCGACAAGGCATTCGGTCGAGATGAGCTGCCTCTGTGTGCGTAATCCCAAGATGATGCCAACGAAACTGGGTCGGGCTTGCATCCGGATAGGAACGCGTGTTAGAAACTGGTTCGACCGGAGACCACTGTTGCTCATCCGTGTAGAGCGCAGTCATCCACTCCGATCCATTCACTGATAGTGATACCTGATCTGATGCGGTGCCACTGTCGATCCTACCGAGCTGTGCATTTTTCCATGCCTGGCCCGGAACGATTTC
>JAADVC010001043.1:0-13070 GCA_023334575.1 Pythium volutum | reverse complement strand
GCACGGATGGACAGAGCGGCTGCATTGGCTCAATAGCGGACGCTGATTCTTCTTGTCACTGCGGTTGGGGGCTCACACACGTGTATTGGCTTGCATGGGGATGCGGAGTGGTGGGTTTCGTTGCGCCGAGCACTTTGAGAAGTGCGGCTTCCTTCCTAATCTAACCTCCGGACTCTTCCGAAACGCAGATTTCCCCTAATCGCTCCTACGTCACAACCCAGTGGAAATCCACCATTGTCTACCGTCGTTCGCCCACAAGAAGAGAATGGAAGGATGCCGACGGCGCACCTCGGATGGGACACCGAGACACTTGTCCAGAAGGATGCGTTTAGCTTGCAGCGCACGCCGCCCAGTCAGGATTCGAGTACAAAGTATCGTCGACGTGGGGCTGTTGGTATTGCCAGTATTGTGCACGCGGTGAGCGGACAGCACAACGTTAGTGACCCGAAAACAGTGCAGTGTGTTTGTATGATGCAGCCAATACAATGCTACGTTCAGTCGCTCGACGCCAAAGACCGCTCACGCCACCACTGTTTTCAGACGCCACTCGCATTGATTCCGTGCGTTGCGTCGGCTTCTTGGCCATAACGTGTGTACAGAGAAAACTCAAGTATCATCTCGCACTGTTTAGCCACTCGATCGCCAAAAGAATAGACAGTCCAACTTGGCGTGAACATACGCCAGTAGCTTGAGCCGGCGCGTCGTGGTGACGGCGTTGCTGTCGCGTCGACAAACGCCGCGCAGATTCCGCACGATCTCCACGTGGCCTTTGCTGGAAGCGTTGGCAAGCGCCGTCATTGGGACGCCTTCGGTGCGGTTCTTTTGGAGAAACGTGACGACCTCGAGGTGACCATTGGACGCAGCCTGATGCATTGCCGCGGCCGTGCAGCCTTCCGCGCGATGCTCACTGAGAAAGCACACGGCGTCGTAGTGGCCACGCAGCGCGGCATTGTCGAGTGCTCGCGCTGAACACCCAGCCGGACTGTAGTCGTGAAAGACCTGCAGCATCTCGACATCGCCGCACCATGCCGCATAGTCCATGGCTTCCACAAAATCCAGTGACTTGAAGTGCTGCTCGAGAACGAACCGAACGACCTGGTGGTTCTTCGATTGGATCGCGTCGTGGAAGGCCTCCTGGGAACACTCGCGCGCTTCTGGCAGCATCTCGTAGAGCCATGTGACGATGTCAATGTGTTCGTCGCGGATCGCTGCGCTCATGACGCCAACCAGTAGATCTGCAGACGCAGCAGCGATCGCGCCAGGCGGCAGCCGCGCGTGGATGTACGCGAGCACATGGAGATGACCGCGCTCGGCGGCGCGCTCCCACATGCGCATACCCATCGGTTGCTGAGCCGTCTCATGAAGATACTGGACGATGGCGAGGTCTCCATTCGTCACAGCGAGGTAGATCGAGAAGCGCGCGCCGTCCGCCGAGCATTGATGCTCGTGGAGAAACTGGACTACTCGCAAATGGCCGTTCTGGGCGGCGTGTTCCATCGCGTACTTGGAACAACCGAGCGTGCTGTGCTCATGGAGGAACCGCACGACCGTGAGGTAGCCGTGTTTCGCGGCTTGGTCCATCGGAGTGGACACTTTGGATTTGTAGCCCATCTCCCACGACGAGGTTTCTTCTGGAACGCAGTGGGCGACCAGCCACTGCACGGCCCACAGCGCCGTGTGTTCCGAGACGCCAGCCTTGAGCGCCGACCGCCACGTCGGCACGCGGGTGAGGAACGATGAGACGAGACGCACGCGTGGGTCGTCGTCGTCTAGAGCGAGGCCAGCGCGGCGCAGCACGAGCGACGCGCGGTGTGTGCGGGGGAGCAGTTCCATTGGGTCTATCTGGGGACGGAGAAACGCCAAATGAGTTGACTTCAGTCTTGGGGAAGGTGCGAGAGGCTGCTATTCAGGGCACAATATCTCAGTATAGAACCCTACAGTATGCTGTGTTTTGTATGCGTGCTTCTGTTCCAGTGGATATCAGTTCTTGAACCATAGAAGATGTGTGACGTATGATGGAGCAGCGTCCGACTCCCGCTCCTAGAGACACAGTCTTGATACCACCTTGAGCGCCGTCCCGCCAGCTACAGCGCGATCCCCCACTCCGAGATTCGGTTGGGCGGATTGCGCTGCACGCCGAGTACATCCTTCGGTTGGAACCTTAATGAGAAACTGGACAGTCGTACCGGCCGCTTGACCACGAGGTTTTCGTAAGCTGAGCTCAATCATCACGTTCTCGGCGCTCGAGTATTTTGCTTTGTTGCCAATCGATCGCCACCAGAATACGGTTCCTATTCAATTGCACAAGGCCCTTAGTGAGGGGAAATGCACCAGCAGGTCGAGTAGCTGAGCATCGCTGCAAGGCCCGACTACGGCATTGTCGAGAGCTTGATGGAATTGGCAGTCCTCGCACAGATATCGCACGACCTTCAAGTGGCCGTTGATAGCGGCGACCCGAAGTGCCAACGGATGCTGCCTGATCCATGGTGTCCACCGCACAGCTGACATTAGCGTGGTGATCGAGGAGGCACACGGCAACTTCCAAGTGGCCGTTCGCAGCCGCCGCTTAGTCCATCGCCTTGGTCCGGCAGCCTTCTTATCGATGAGCCATCGAACTTGCACGGCAACCAAACGTCCGTGCGCGGCAGCATCGTCGATTGTGTCCGTCGTGCAGCCTTCGCGACGGTTCTCGTGGGTTGCCGCTGCTCGCTGCGTTGTCGAGTGGGTAGCCTCGCTTCGCCGCTCGTTCCATCGGTGTGTACTCGCACATAATGCGGCCGTCGTCCCAAATTGAGGTGTGTCCCGGGACGTGGTTGGTGACTTGCCCCTGCACGGCCCACAATGTCGTCTCTACAGGCACGCCGTGCTTGAGCGTCGAGAGCCACTTTGGCACGCGGAGGAGGAATGCCGCGACGAAGAATCACGCACGGGTCGTCGTCGATTAGATAGTTCCCTCGCACTGCGCAGCACGCGGCGCGCGGAGTAGTGGGTCCATCTCGAGGGTCTGGCGGAGAAAAGGCAAGTGACGTATGTCGAGGTGAGTTGAGCTATGGATCTTCTATTCAAACCCATATACCGTCCGTCGAAACACCTGTAGACGTGAGTTTTGTATGTGTGCTTCTATTCGGATGTACAGGCAGCGAATCTGTGACGCGCGCTTGATCCACGTCGTCATCCAACATGTATCCATCGCGAACCTCTTCCTCGCCATGTCAACAAAGACCATTCGACCATCCCGACACAATTAGTGAGGCCACGCGACCGAGTTTCGAAACATTTCTATCATCGGGTCAACCGCAATCCCAGCAGGAGGGATATGAACGCCATCTCCGGTGTGCCCTACATCTTCAGTGCCATCCGGCCCGGTTTACACTATCTTAGTGTATACCAGCTTGAACGATCATAAAATACTGAGATAGCGGATTAACCAACTCCTACCGTTTCGCCCCCTGCACCGTTTCGCTTCAGTTGAGATAGGGGGCCACCACGCCATGAAGTCCACGTCTGCGTCCGCACCGCAACCGCTGACGGCGTCGCCGCACGCGCGCTACATTCAGCGATGCAATGCGCTCTTCACGCAGCCACACTATGCGCTGACGCTGCAGGACGTCGAGCAGCTCACGCGCCACGGCAACACGGGTAATGCGCAGCGTAGCTCCTCACTGAATGTCGCCGCAACTGACGCCCCTATCTCGCCATAGCCGACGACTGGAGCCGCGTGCGCAAGATCAACGCCGACACACCCATCCGTGCCTCGCGGATCCGCAACTGCGACTTCCAGGGCTTTGTCGTGCTCGGCGCATTCGACCGCGATGTCGCGTACGGTCATTTGCGGCTACGCGCGGGCGTCTACCGCTCGACGCTGCGCAATACCGTGGTCATGGACAATGCGCTCGTGCGCGACACGACGGCGCTGAGTGGCGTCTTTGTGGATTCGTTTGCGTGCATTATCAACTGCGGCACCGTCACGAAAGGGTCCGCCTATGAGTTCATCCCATTTGCGAATGGCATGACGGTCCACGTGGGCGTCGAAGTCGGCGGGCGTGACGTCCGTGTCGTTGCGGAAATGCCGTTTGCGCTTGCGGCAGCGGTCGCTACCAAGCGTCATGACACGGAGCTGCTCGCGCAACACGATCGCTTTGTCAAAAGCTACGTCGAGGCCACACAGTCGCAGTGCGCGATCGTCGCGGCCTATGCAGTTGTGGCCGACTGCGCGACGATTGAAGCGAGTTTCATTGGCCAGTACGCGACTGTGCATGATTCCGAAGTTGTAAATGCCACGCTGCTCTCGGGCCAAGACGAAAAGACGACTGTGAAAAGCAAGAGCATTGTCCGCAATGCGATCGTGCAGTGGAACTCGACCGTGCAAGACCTCGCGTTTGTCGACGGCGCGTTGCTGTGTGACGCGTCCCACGTGGAACGCCACGGCATCGTGCTGAGCTCCATCATTGGTTCCAACACGAGCGTCGCCGAGGGAGAGATCACGTCGAGCCTTGTGGGTCCGTTTGTAGGTTTCCACCACCAGGCGCTGCTCATTGCGAGTGTGTGGCCCGAGGGCAAAGGCAACGTCGGCTATGGCGCCAACGTCGGCAGCAACCACACGCTCAAGGCACCGGACCAAGAGCTGCTCCCGGGCGAAGGCGTTTTCTATGGACTTGGCTGCTGTGTGAAATTCCCCAGCAATTTCCAGCGCGCCCAGTACTCGGTGATTGCGACGGGCGTGTCCACTCTCCCGCAACGGCTTGGAATGCCGTTTGCACTCGTCAATTCGCCGGGCCATAACATCAGTGCGCTCTCACCAGCCATCAATGAGATCTCACCGGCGTGGGTATTGAAGCACAGTGTGTTTACGGTGCTGAGGAACGAGTGGAAGTTCGCGACACGCAATCACTCAAAGCGCACGCGCGTGGACGCGGCGATCCTGCGGCCAGAGATTGTCCAAAGCATGATTGGTGAGGGGGATGATATGAGAGCGTCAGAGGAGGGGAGAGCGAACTGACTTTTTGATACTGTGTGTACAGATGCACGGTCTCAGCTCATGGCGGCAGCGGGCACAGCGACCATCAAACTGGCAGACACAGGAGAGGCCATCTATACGGACACGCAGGTCGCGGGACTGGGCAAAAACTACATGCGTGAGACCGCACGTCTGGAAGCCATCGATGCGTATTCGTTTTTCATCCGGGTGTTTGCCCTCGAGGGGCTATTGGCGTGGCTGGAAGATGGGCCAAAAGCAGCGCTTCCAGTCTCCATTGGGGATCTCCCACGGTACGGTATCCATTGAATCTGGTAGCGAACGCGTCTCATGGTTTCGTTGGGAAATCTCTTGAACTCTACGTAGTGGCACGTTTGCTCTGGACTTGATCGCACAAGAGTTTCCAATGATTCTCAGGGTCTCTGACGCGCTTCAAGATCTCGTGGCGCGTCGCTGTCGCATCGAACAGGACGCGATCACAGGAAAGAAACGAGACGACGCCCGTGGCAAGCGCATCGTCGATGATTACGCGCTCGTGCATTCCCCCGTGGAACAAGAGGGTGCTGTCCAGTACGCTCAACGGTGCGTGTGTAGAAACAACCACAGTCTTTGCTCCGATCCTCACGCCTCTCTCTCTCTCTCACGATGGGGCAGACTCACGGCCAACATTCAACAGCGTATCGCTCGGTTCGTCGCGAGACTGTAGATACTGTGTCATAGGCGAGGAAGTGACGCGGACGAACGCAAGAGACGAGGCGACAGCGTCGACTGCGAAGGAGTAGAAGGCTGGAACACGGGTCCGTCAACGAGCGTCGAACACGACGGGAATAGAGTCGATCCAGTCGACGGTGCCATAGGGCCACCACTGTCGTGGGTTGTACATTCAGAACGAGTCCGCTCGGTGCTCTTGCGTCGCGTCCGGCTTGACGCTGGTCCAGCAGGCACAGACTTTGTGTCCCCCATGAAGGCACTGACGAGATCCAAGCCGTAGATTTCTTGCAGCACCGGATCCACTATCGAGGTGCAGCGCACAACGGTGGGGTCCCTTTTTCTGCGGTCGAGTTGCTTTGGCTGTACGAGGATTGAGCCGGGGTCCCCATTCTCCGTGAGATCAACCGTGAGCACGGGGATTTCGTTATTCAAGATGACCGCGTTGGGATAGCACTCGACGCGGCCGCCAGTGACCACGAGCACCTTGGCAAAGGGCGCGTCTCTGGTCTGACCGCTGGACGCCATGGCCTCCAGGGCGTTCGCGACCATCCTCACGCCTTCAATAGAGATAAAGTTCCCACGCAGATCGATCTCTCGCACGCAAGACACGGGTGATGGATGCGCCTGAAGACACTCGCGAAGGTACCGAACTATCGCACGCATTCCGTCCTGTCTGATTCGGTTGCTACGCAAATCCACACGCGTGAGCTGCTTGCGTAGCGCCGTGTTGGTCTCGAGCATGGTGCAAATGGGTGCGAGGTCCTGGTCCGTGAGCGAGCACTCGCGCAGATCCAGACACGACGAGATCGCGGGTTTGGTAGTAGACGGAGCTCCTGCTAGTCCACCATACGCGTGTACAAAGAGCCGCAGCAGCTTGGCCCTGCCGCGCTGCTCGCTCGCGCGTTCGCTTTCTATGTCGTGGCACTTGGCAATCTCTTTGTGGCACTTTTCTTCGACGCGTCGCTGCTGGTCCATGCATTCGCGGACCACGTCGCCCATTTGCTGCTTGATCCGCTCGAGCTGCTCACTCAGTATCTTTTTCTCCATCTCTATTTCCGCTCGCGCCTGGCCGCCTTTGGAAATCTCGTGCACAAGACGAGCAATCCGTTCCTTCTGCTCGGTCACGAGCTGGTCCTTGGCGTCGCCGTTGCGCAGAAGCTCTTGGACACGAAAATCCTTCTTTTTCGAATCATCCAGACTCTTGAGGAGGCACTCTTTGAGTGCATGGAGCTGTCCACGGAGTGTCGTACTCTCTGTCTGCGCGCCACTCAGCTGCTTACTCCACTCTGTCACTTTGTGTTCTCCGTCGCTACGACAATTTCTCAGCTCGTCTTCGAGCGCTCGCTTCCACACGAGCGCGTCCTGCAGCACGCCCTCGGCTTCTTCCATGCGCAGCTTGGTCACGATGAGCTGCTCGCTCACGCGCTCGCATTCGTCGCTGGTGCCGTGCAGCTTGGCCTCGACCTCTTGTAGACGAAGCGTCAGTTCGTACTGCTTGTTGCGCCGCATGACCAGCTCGGATTGGAGCTTTTCGACTTCGAGCTGAGATCTCATGCGCTCGCTCGTGAGCTCCTCGTGGAGACACTTTCGTTCTCGCGCCAGCTTGTCTTGCAATGTACTCAGCAAACTGGATTTGTATTCGACTTCCTTGGATTTGTAGAGCACTTCGACCTCATTGACCGCCGATTTCGCTAAATTCTCGCGGTGGGTGTGCCGCAATTGCACGCACTCTTTTTCGGCCTGCTCGCATCGCAATTGGAGATCCTCTCCCTGCGCTTCTAGCGCCTGCAGCGCCTGTAGCAGCTTGGCGTTTTGCGTGGTCGCAATTTCAATGGCGCGCTCCCGTCCCTCGCCCTGCTGCCGTCCCACGTGCAGGCTCTCGATCTCGTTTTCGAGCTTTTCGATCTTGCGATCGCGGCGCGCTAGATCGTTTTCCTTGACTGCGTAGCTGGTCTGGAGCCGTTCGAGCTCGGCCTCGAGTTCGTCGAGCTGAATGCGGAGCTGGTCGTTCTTGCCCGTCAAGAGCCAGATCTCCTTGGTCTTGGCTTGGAGCGCATCGTCTCGCAACTGGATGAGTTGGTGCTCGCTAAAGCTGCGTGGAGAGAGGCAGGCGTCCATGGTCTCTGGCTGCAGCTCGATTACGTGCTTTTCCAGTTTGCGCATTTGCACTTGTATCCGATCCATGTCTTTGTGGTGCTGCGTCTCAACATCTTTTAGCGACGCGATCTCGTCATGCTTCTTGCGGAGCTGCTGGTCCTTGGTCTCCATCGCGGCGCTCAGCATGGAAAACTCTTCTTCTTCCTTGGTGAGCTGGTCCTTACAGTCCTGGATCTCTGCCTCGAGCTCTTGTGTCTTGAGTTGCATTTGGTAGATCGTCCGCTCCCGTGACTGGGTAGTAGTGTCTCGCTCCTTGAGCTGCTTGGCCAGTTCCTCAATGCGTTCATTCTTGCGCGCCAAAAGAAGATCCTTGGCATTGAGCTCGGCGGTCTGCTTTTCATTGAGCAGCTTGAAGGCGCCCGCAGTCTCATGGAGCTCGTCAAAGGCGCGGGCCTTGTCAGCCAGTGACTGCTCCATGATCACGCATCGAGCTTCGTCGCTTCGTACACGAGACTTGACGGCGCTGGCATCCCTCCCGGGTGCTTGTATACTTTCTTCGTCCATGGCGAAGCCGTCCCAATACCATTCCCAATCATGAAGTGTCGACTGTTCATGAAACGCCCCTGGCCCAATATAAGCCACACAGAAACGACCGTGCCCCTCCAATATTGCAGGGATAACGGTCTAGAAATCCCGTCGATATCACCACACACACACATAGTAAACGGATGTAATAGTGCATTCATATATACTCTTACCATCGACCTTTGGATGGCTCGTCCCCTTCCCTGGGTGGGCATTCTCCCTTCCTCTCCGTGCTCGTGAAACGTCTATTGGATCACACACGTGCTCTGCATCTCGGACGCCTTCTTGACTTCGGCGAGGCCCTGCTGGGTCTGGTCGAGCGACTCGTGGATGTGAGTCTCAATATCGTCGATCGCGGTCTGCTGCTCCGACACAATGGTCGCCAAGTCGCGGAAAATCTCATGGACCTGCGCGACGCTCGAGTGGATCTTTTCAATATCTTTTTCTCGCTCTTCAATGAGCGCCTCGTTGTGGGCAATCTCATTCTCGAGCTCTTCAAACTCGACGACTTGGCCCTGGTGTTCGGCGACGATGCGTCCCTGGTGGGACGCCGCCTTTTGCTGCTCCATGAGCGTCTCTTGCATGGCCTGCTCACGCGCCGAGATCTTGACGACCGACGTCTCGAGCTGTGTCGAAATGGCCTCAAAGTCTTTGCACAGCTTGCGCTTAATGAGCGAATTGGTCGCGTCCTGCGGGATCAGCGTCAGCACCTTGGCAATCTCCTGCTGGAGCAAACACGCAAACCGTATCCGGTCGTGGAGATCGTCGTCGATCGACAGTCCGCTCGCCGATCCTTTGCGCATCATCGTGGTATTGTTTGTATCGTTGTTGGCGCTGCGCTTGATCGCGACGACCTGCCGCTGGAACTGCTCGAGCTTGAGCGACGCGGCCTCGACGTGCTTGTTGGGTTTCAACCCACCGGCCGCACTACCGCCACCAGCACCGCCCATAGAGACGATCGTGCCGCCGCGCTGGCCCATAGCGCCAGACATTCCCATAGTGCCCTTGGCGCCGCCGCCCGCGGCAAAGTCGGCAAAGCTCATATTCACGATCTTGGTTTTTTTCTCTTTGCTGGTTTTCTCTCGCTTGTGTCAGATGCTGGCTGTGCTTTTTGGCTCGCAGATGAAAAAAAGTGGGAGAGAGTGATGGTCCAGTTGGCGTTACGGGATTCTTATTGACCAATGAGAGCACGTCCAACGAGCTAGAAGCACGTGGATTGGTTAAAATGACGTCCCAAATGGTGTGGTCCACAGCACGGAAAACGCGCACTGCCGCCTTCGATTCCCATGTGACGTGAATGAATTCCTTGAAGAGAAGTCGCTGTCAACAAAACTGGCGCCAACGGTGCGATGCGATCGCGACGGCCAGGGAAGGTGGTCTAAACGAGACTCATGGGAAAATGGATGCACTGTGGATATGACAGGGACGAGAATGACGCGGTTCCAGCCGTCGTCGTGTTATTATTCCGTACTCAATGTGGACCGCAACGCCAGGTAATCATGTTCTTTTTTACAATTTGCCCACAGAAATGGCTCATGACGGATGGATGGATGCACAGCTCGGTGGCGATTGTCAAGGCGTATCGGTCCATGGCGCTAAAGTACCACCCCGATAAGAACCCGGAAGCGGCGCCCGAGGATTTCCAAGCGATCAAGGAGGGTGCGTTTGAGAAAAAGAATCTCGACGGCCACCTGTTTGAGGTTCGCTAATGCTGTCGTCCCTTTTTCGGTTTTGCAGCGTATGAGGTGCTGGCCGACGCCGAGAAGCGGCAGTTGTACGACTTTTACGGCCCGTCGCTGCGGCCCCACGTGGGCGAGTCGCTGGCCAAGCTGGCACCGCTGCTGCTGTCGCTGGTGACGGGATTCGTAGGCGCGAGCGCGCACTCGTGCGGCTGGATGGGCAGTCTGAAAAGCACGCTGATCTTGGAGTGCGCGATCGTGGGCGTCGCCGGCATCCACTATTGCCGGCGCATCGGTGAGAAGAACGGTACTTTATTGGGCGATCCGTCGTCGTCCGACCGCAAGCCGCAAGACGTTGTCACGGTCTCGGACTACGCAGCCGTGACGTGTACGGGCCTGCTGCTCGGGCACGTCTCGGGCTGGGCCACGGCGTCGACTCTGCTCTTCTGTCGGTCGTTGATATTTGGAAGCTGAAAAGTCAGTATGCTGCGATCGTAGAAATGCACACAGTTTTGTAATAGAAGAGAGTTTTGTCGAGCACTTTAGTTTATTGTGAGACCAATACGAGTGACGCAGAAAGCGAATGGGGGAGAGACACCATGGCATGAGGCGGCTCTATTCGACGTCCCATACAAATTCCGACAGGTGCCGCCTTTTGTTGGTTTAGTACAGCATCTCTTCCTTGATCTTGGCCGGGTCCACCTTGGGCTGGAGCTCACTGTCCGGACGCATCCGGAAACCGGCGGGCGGGTGCTTGTCCCACTTGAGCGAGGTCTTGCCCTGTGGGCCTTCGCACGAGAGCTGGCCGTTCATGGGCAGCGAGCCCCACTTGCTCATCGGTGGCGGCGTGTCCTTCTTGCACGCCTCCAGGAGCTCAACGGTCGTCTTGGGCGTCAAGTTTTCGTAAAAGTCGTCGTTGATCTGGACCATGGGGGCGTTGGAGCACGCGCCGAGGCACTCAACCTCACGGAGCGTGAAGCGGCCGTCCGACGTCGTATCTGCATATCCAAGTGCACAGCAAAACCATCAGTTCCTCGGGTCAACATGTTCATGCTGCGTGTAAGCCACGCACCGCCCTCCTTGATGCCGAGGTGGGTTTCGATGGTCTTCTTGATCTCCTCCGAGCCGCAGATCATGCACGGCGTCGTGCCGCACAGCTGGATAAAGTACTTGCCTACCTTTTCGCGGTTAAACATGGTGTAAAAAGTCGCGACTTCGTACACTTGAATGGGCTTGGCGTCCACAATGCGCGCCACCTTGTTCATGGCCGCGAGCGGGAGCCAGCCGCCGTGCTGGCGCTGCGCCAAGTCGAGCAGCGGGATAATCGCCGACGCCTTGTAGTTTTCCGGGTAGCGGTCGAGGATCGCATGGACGCGATCATAGTTCTCGGGCGTGAAATCAAAGGCCGTGTCGATGTTGTTGTCATCCGTGTCACGGTGCTGGTGGTGCAAGAAATGATTGATTCAATTGGCGATACCGTGGGCGTTAAAGACCGTAGGAAACTCGTACCTGCACGAAGCTGCTCTGCGTGATAGCAGACGAGCGGAACATACGCGTGGAGGTCTTGTTCGCGGCCGCGGCCAGCGAGCGCACACTACGGGCAAGCATATTGGCGATGGGGGAGACAAGCTGCGTCCCAATCCTTCGGAGCCGCACACGCTGCGGCGGGGCCGTCAGAAGTACTCCACACAAAAGCGGCAAGAATGACACCACCAAAATCGGATAATTACGAGTAGCTTTTTACGTAAAAACCACCCGTTAACGCTACTTCACAATGCTGACCACCCACGTTTGGTTGTGAGCCAGGATGGCAACAATGGTATCCCGTGGAGAGCATGGAGATCTCCCGTGGTGTCGTGAGATGCAGAGTAGGAGAGGGTGTCAAGGCACATATAGGTAGCGTTGAGTTCAATTTCACGCGGTTGGTGAGTCTGCGGACTGTCATGGGGGAGAACTAAGAGCTCGGCCACTTGCGTTCGGGTGGTGCATGTTTCTGTGCGATAATGCTACTTCAGGATATACCTACCGGTTTCTACCGGTATTTCCGAGGGTTTTCGTTTGTTCAGCCGTCCATTTTCCACGGGGAGATCAGTCGCACGAATATCCGAGAAACAATGGTGCGTGGCGGTACAGTAACCGTCGGGAGCGCGCGCGTGTGTAGCGCGTGGTGATGATGCGGACGGCAACTCTAACTGTCTTGTTAATGTCTTTTCTTTAATATGTTAGGCGGACGAAGAGCCTGTTGACATGATGCCGGAGATCCGCAAGGCCTGCGAGCCCAAGTGCGCGGCCTACTTCGAGAAGTACCGAGCGTGCGCCGACCGCATCAAGGCCAAGGGCGTTGGTGCCTGCGACGGCCAGTACTTTGACTTCCTCCACTGTATCGACAAATGCGTACGTTTCCCATCGTGCTTTTCTAGTCGGTGCTATTGGAACCAGCAGGGGCTGACATGCTTGTGATCGTGTGGGAAATGTATGGACGAATAGTCTGTGCCTCAGATCATGAAGCACATCAAGTAGACGCTGACTCCTTGAGCGACTTGTGTTGTAAGGTGACGCGGTGGAGAATAATGCATACGGCGACCGCTATGAAAAGAAAGAGAGATCGACGGTTCTGTCGAATATATCGATGACAAGGTTGCTAGACAACTGGCGTTCGGTGTCCCCCTCCATTCCAGTTTTGTGTGTGTGCAGACACCATTGCAAGAAAGGATGACTGGGGCCTTGTTGCGAACGCTACCCACCATTAACGTGTAGAACCTCACGCTCTTAGCTTGTACGTCAGGTGGAGCTTCAGGATGATGGTTGCTGCTTTAGCGTTTTCGAATTCTCTCAACATACAACACACTGAACAAAGATGTACCCACAAGAGCTCCCTTTTACTAGTATTGCTCTCCATTCTTGGAAGCTCCGTGCCTCTCATGTCGATGCCCGCGTCTTCCATGGTCGGGTGGCGGCTGCTCCCCCGCTACAGTGCCATCCGCATCTCAGGATTTTCAGCCAATGGGTGTACCTCTTTCTAT
>JAADVC010001042.1:0-13098 GCA_023334575.1 Pythium volutum | reverse complement strand
CTCCTACGCTATCTGTCTCAACTACCTGGGCTTCTTCATTGAGTGAGTGTCCCCTGGGCCTCCTCTGCTCCTCTGCTGGAATATGAACTTGTACACTTGGGTCACTGGCGTCACGTGCCATGACCCAATAACTCGGCGAGCAGCGTGGCTTGCGACGTCGGCCGTGAACTTGGCGACTCTCCTCTGCCACGTTGACGACACCCGGACGCGTGCCGACACCCTCCTGCTGCCGCCCGTCTTGATCACACAACTTCTTCCACGACTCTCACTGGGGGGGGTTGGCACGTGCGCGGGCTGTGATTGGCCAGCACCACGCACCCGGCTCCTTGCACACGTTGCCGTCGGCGTGACTCAGATCAGTCCAAAGAGTGGGACCAAACGTCACATCGTCACACCAGATGACAGTGTCTTGGCCTCGGGTGCGGTGGGCAGCATGTGCTTCATCCACTCTTGCTGTGGGAATCCGTACACCACAGCGTCGTCGTGGGCCATACCGTCCGGGATACGCGGCGACGGTCGGGCCTTGGGCACGTTCGGCAGCACGACGCCGCGTAGTACTGTGTTGACAATCGAGTTGTTGGTTTGCGTCTCGGCAAACGTCGTGTTGACCGTCGTGACATTGGTCGTGACGTTTGTCGCGCCGACCAAAATGGACAAATCGTGGGCGTCGATCACAGGCTCGATTGCGAGGTCCCGCAACTGTGCGTTGAGCGCATCGAATCCGTTGCTAAGAAACAACCTGAGCGTCGCCGTGCCCGCGAGCGCGACCATACCAACGTGCCACGTTGGCTCGGGCCGCAGCAGCGCGTCTGACAGGAACCCCAGCATGAGTAGTGTGTCGTCATGCCTACGACGATTTCCAGTGGCCGTGCAAGCGCCGAGGAGACCGTACCCGAGTACCCGTTGTACGGGTCCAGTAGACCATCGCGGTCTCGTTGGGTCATGGTCTTGGTGTCGTACTGACGCCATTCCAGCCCACGGTAAAAGACGTAGGTGAGACCAACGATCGCCAGCACGGCGACGACCGTCAAGAGGCCGAGCAGTCCACGGCGCCGCACGTCCAATGCGAGCGTCAGCATCTTGTCTGCGGCAATGCCGGCCGGGACCGAGACATTGGTCGTGAGCGATCCTAAATGATTCGTGGTGGCCGTGTCTTCGTTGAAATTGCTCTGCTTCTTGTGTGGGCGACGTCCATGGTGTTGCCCCCCCGCGGTTGGGCCACGTTGGATATTGGGGAATGATTGAACTCTTACAGAGCCTCCACTGGGGCCCTCAGGGCCCGACGATGGGGGAGCGGACTATCAGTTGGACTGGCGCAAAACACTTTTGGGTGAGAGAATGCGTTCTTATTCGTGCATACAGAATACAATACATCACATGTCGCAGAAGCATCACAGGAACCGATCTCAAGTTGAGTGATGGTGGGCTATATTTTTAGCGTCGTGCTTTGTTGACAATACAGCGTCCTGTTTTCATCCACGGACTCAACGGTTAACTCCTCCCCTCACTTCCATTGAAGCTGATTGCGCTTCTTGCGGCCGATCGCTGCGGGCCGAGGCGCCCCAAGCTTGTTCATCCGACTGATCTGTGCCACATGTGTCTGGAAACTGCGTTATATCAGTAGATAGATCGCGTTCAGGCAGATTTTGGAGGCAACGTGGACAGATACCTACTGATAGTAAGTGATATAGGCTTTGCCATGTGCAACATGATGCGAGATTTGCACTAGTCTTGACCTACAGGACCAAGGCATCTCTTCTCCTTGGAACGCCAAACACTTGCCACAACTGTATACGTAGATACTCTATAGAGGTATTTACGGCAAGCTTTGCGCCACACGGGCTTCGAGTTCGGCGACGGCACTACGCACAATCGGATCGAAATACGCAAACCAATCGGCGTACGAAATGACCTTGTCGCTGTTGTTGTTGCCCTTGCCCGTATCTTGGCCACCACGGAATTGCGACCACTTGCAGCCAATGAAATAGCACAGATTCCGGTACCCCCACCGGAAGCGGTGCGCGGGGAAAATCTCGACCACGTAAGTCTCGGGCCGCGCCCACAGTACGTTGACCATGCCGGCGCCGTGCATACCAATCACAACGTCGCTCTCGACGATCGTTTCCATTTGCTGCTCGAGCGAGAGACCCACAAAGTTGACCGACTGGATACGGCACGTACCATACTGGTAGTACCCTTCGCCATAGTCGGCGCGCATGCGACCCACGATCGTGTCTTCGTTGAGCCACTTGCGCTGGACCATGCGGCCATTGTAGGGGCGTCGCGTGATGACTGTGATTGTACAGCTCGCCGGACTCTTCTTTTGGGAGACAGTACCAAACTGCTTCATCGCGAGTGCTCGAAAGTCCTGGACGAGCCTGTTGGCGCGGCATGGCTCGTCGTCATCGAGGTGGCGCATCATCGGCCCCATGTATTCAAACGGTGCGACCAGTGCCTTGTCAAAATGGAGCACTGAACCCATGATCTCTCGCCCCTTGACAACGGGATACTTGGGGGCGAGCATGCGTCGCTGCAGCTCGTCCGTGGACGCTGGTAATGCATCGTCAAAGTACACGAGCTGCGTCTGTTCGGGCGACCAGTCGAGCACCTGCATCATGATCCACGTATTCATCGTGGCCGCGATCTGGAAAAACGGATTGTGGTCGTCGCGGCGGCCCATGAGAATGGCATGGCGCTTGACCTCGTGAACCGTGTAGGGCCACCCTCTTGGGTCTGGCGGCGCCTGGATACGCGTGTCATTGTCTTGAAGTAGTAGACTGGTGTTCCACGGATGGCTCGAATAGCCCGATCGGAGCTTCTCGAGTTGTGAGGAGCTCTCCACAGCCTTGCAGTACCGCCAGTCATCTCCGTCGCGCCAGCTGTGGCCACCGTGGATGTATCCCCACACACGCGCTGCTCCCGCCAGGCTCTGGTCTTGATTTGCATTGCAGACGCAGTACGCGTCGACCGTGTCGTGCTGGAACCGCGGGTCGTGGCGGCGACCGTCCTGCGAGACGTCCGCAATCGGCTTGGACACTTTTGCGGATCTCACATCGACCCAGAGGTTGGTCACGACCGTGCTCCTCATGCTGGCGCGCTCCGAGTGGTAGTGGTGGTACGTCGAGAGGCGGCCCAGCGCTGCGTCGACGCCCGTGGCATTGTCGCACAGTGTGTGCACGTCTCCACGCAGGATTTCGATCATGCCGTAGTCGCGTTCTTCCAGGCACTGCAGCACTTGCTCGCGTATCACTAGTCGCTCCAGCACCTCGGGCGCGAGCGTCGCATTGGTCTGGAGCGACAACCGCAGAGCCGCATCGTCGACTGCACGCTGGTGGGCCTCCTCCTCAGCGTCAGACACGACGTGCATCTCCATTGCTGACACCTGTCTGCTAGTATTAGTAGTCGCGCGCAGTCGGCCCGTGGTGAGTGTGTGCGTGATGATCCCCAGCGCCACCAGCACGAGCAGCGCCATCCGCCGCTGCGTGCTCGTCGCGACCATGCTCTTCATGTTGCCGGTCGATTAATTATGGAAATTGGCCATTGAGGGGGCAAGCGACCAGAACGGAAGCGTGAGAGAATCGCCCCAGAGAGCGGGTCCGTATGATGTGGGCTGATACACTGGCGGATTAGACCATGTGGCTGTACGTGTGTAGAAATGGGGTCGTCACTCCCGTGAGGGGATTCCGAAAAGTGAAAAGTGCAATCCCGAGTGATAAAAACGAAACAAGGGCGTATCGATGGCCTTTGGAATTCGCGTTGAATACAAGTATACCGTATAGGTATCTACTACTGCTTGAGAAGGAATGGTCTTCTACCAACGATCCTACCACGGCCAGCCCCGACTCCACACATACTTGTGCGAACAAAATGCCTCACAGGCTCCGCCTCCCATCTCGTCATATCTCACATATCTTTTGTCAGATCACGTCGCATGGACCCACGCAGTTTGAATCAACGTCGGGGTGGACGCTACCGTAGTCAAGATTCGACAAGTGCTAACGTTATTGTTAATGGCTATGTACCCATTCTTGATTGCCTTTCGACTTGTGAAAATACGAAGCGTCGTGTTCAGTCACACATTTCGTGACTTGTGAAAAAGGATTGTGTCCACACATTTTGTGACGAAAGCTTCGTATTTTGTGATGCACAAAGGTACCGGTATCTACCGGTGTCATACCGATGTTCTACAAAACACTGAATGCGACGATGCGTCAGCCGCCACCAAGCAGCACGAAAGATTATCCTAATCGACCACTTCCTCGTCGGCGGCTCTTCGTCAGCTCTATTACCGCGCCATGGAATCGCTGGCTGCGAGCGGCAAGCTCATCAATGGTTCGTCTATCTCTCCTCTCTATCCTCTTGCAATTCCGTCGAAATCCGATCCGAATTGACCGCAAACGTTGTCTTCTTCTATACCTCTACCAGACCAAGTCCACGGTTACATCAAACTCAATGACCTTTGCGTGCAGTTCATGGACACGCCGCAGTTCCAGCGGCTGCGCGACCTGAAGCAGCTCGGTACACTCTACTACGTGTTCCCTGGCGGCTCCCACAATCGCTTTGAGCACAGCCTGGGCGTCGCGTACCTCGCCGGCGAAATGGTCGAGCGGTTCCGCGTGCAGCAGCCCGAGCTGCAGCTCACGACCCGTGAAGCGCATTTGGTCAGCGCCGCTGGTCTGCTCCACGACATTGGTCACGGTCCGTTTTCCCACGTGTTTGATAACGAGTTTATGCCGCGTGTACGTCCGGATATGGCGTATTCGCACGAGGCCATGTCGCTGCGCATGGTCGATTATCTCGTGGACGAGAACCAGATCGACTTGGACCGCCAGGACGTGCGATTCATCCAGCAGCTCATTGTCGGCGCCAAGGCGTAGGGCATCGAATCCCAATAATTGGATGGTAGGAAATGGGATCACTGACAATAATTGGGATGTATGATATGATAGCACACACAGGGGCGAGCCGCGGCTGAGCGACCACGGGTGTCTCTATGAAATTGTCGCAAACGGCCGCAACTGCATTGATGTTGACAAGTTTGATTACCTCGCGCGCGACATGCTGAACCTGTTTGGTGTCAAGAAAATGTTCAACTTTTCGCGGCTCTGGATGTTTAACCGCGTGATCGACGACCAGATTTGCTACCACTCGTCCGTGACGCTCGACATTTACGACTTGTTCCAGCAGCGGTACCAAATGCACAAGCAGATTTACAACCACCGCAAGGGAAAGGCCGTGGAATTCATGATCTGCGACGCCATGGTCGCTGCTGGTACGTAGACTGTGCAGTACTAGTACTCTCAAGTCGAATTGGGGCTGACCATTTATTGTGTAGATAAGGAACTCGGGATTGCGGCCGCGACCGAGTCACCAGAGGATTTCCAGTTTCTCACGGACCACGTGATCCACAATATCGAAGCCTCCAAGTCGCCTGGCCTCGCTGACGCGCGTGCAATCATCAAGCGGCTGCGACGTCGCGAGCTATACGAGTTTGTCGACGAGTATTTGCTGCCCGCGGACGTGGCGAACGTGATTCCTGAGGTCACGGCACAAGAAATTGCGACCCACAACACGACCTCGGGGGTGCAGTTACGAGAAGAGGATATCGTGGTCGCCGACACGCGGCTCAACTATAATTTGCGGGACCGCAACCCCGTGGACCACGTGAAATTCTACAGCTCGAACGATTTGCACACGAGTTTCCACATTCCAAAAGGCCAAGTCAGTCTGCTCTTCCCGGAAAAGGTAAGGAATTCTGTGGCTTATCAATACTGGACAAAGTAACGGGTACGTTACGCATTGGGTGTTGGTGTATCAGTTTGAAGAACGCGTCGTGCGGGTGTTTAGCCGCAGTCCCGACCCCCAAGTCCACCAAGCTATCCTCGTACGTTGTCATGGGTCTCCGTAAAAGGGGAAATCCTCTGCTTTAACTTATGGAAATGGCGCTGTAGCTCGCGTTTCGTCAGTATCTGCGCCAGTTTAGCACGACCATGCCCCCGCCGTCGCCATCCACAAAGGTACACGTTTAAATGCCATCAATTGGGTTGATTCAACGCCATTATTGTGCCCGACACGACTTATTCACAGTCGAAATATCTCATCTTCCCAGGTCGTCCGTGGGGAGAACCGAGCGTCGGCGCTTAAACGAACGAGCTTATTCTCGGCTTTTGATGATGACGATGGCGAGAACGACACGACTGGTGCAGTCTGTACAGAGAATGGGAATGGGCGGACGAATGGCCCCCCGTCGTCAAGCGACGCGCTTGACTCGGAGCCGCAGTCAAAGAAGGCGAAACAGGACGCTACATAGCCACTGTCCCTTTGAGCGATTTACACCACGAGCGTGACGCCATCAGCCATGATAAAAGAATCCAGTGTTTATGATTTTTACATTTTGAGTTGAAGAAACTAAAAGGTCTATGGCCGCTCGTGGGTTCAATTATCTAACGGCGGTTGCCCTTCTTGTTGGCGCCCTTGTTCTTCTCCTTGGCGGCGCCCTTGCCCGAGGTCGGACGCGTGTCTTCCGGCTTGGCGTTCTTCTCGGGGGCTCCCTTCTGGGTTTGTGAGGTCGTCGCGGTCTGGGCGTCGGCCGGCTTGGGGATGTTCTGCTTGCGGCCCATGGTGGAAGAAGGTGGCTTGGTGAGGAGGAGAAGGTTTGTTGGTTGCTTGGCGAATTGCAAAGTGAGAGACGAGGAAGAGGTGGGACCAACACACGAGGTAAAGGCAATGCGGCTCGTGGGATCAGAGTCCAGGACGCGAACCGCTACTATAGTCAAAAATTAGACAAAAGCCGTGCTAGAGATGCGGGTGAGATAGTGAAGCCTGATCGCATCCTTTGCGGAGACGTCGTATCTAAAGACGCTACGTTTAGACTACACAGAATTCCTGTCAACAGCCATTTAGAGTCTGGAAATAGAGATTCGACTATTTGTGCAATCTCACAACCTCCCTCACAGTCTCATTTGGCTCGCATCTCGCAATCCCACCCGATCTATTTGCCTGACCAGCATCTTTCCGTCTCCGTCCTGGACTCTGATCCCATGAGCCGTGATTGCCGTGGTCTTGTTGATCTCACAGCTTCCTTGTCTCTCACTTTGCAATCCGCCAAGCCACCAACAAACCTTCTCCTCCTCACCAAGCCACCTTCTACTACCATGGGCCGCAAGCAGAACATCCCCAAGCCGGCCGACGCCCAGAACACGCAGAACACTCAGACCCAAAAGGGCGCCCCCGAAAAGAACGCCAAGCAGGAAGACACGCGTCCGACATCGGGCAAGGGCGCCGCCAAGGAGAAGAACAAGGGTGCCACCAAGAAGGGCAACCGCCGTTAAACGGCTAGTCTACTCCACCGCACCGAGGGGCGCCTTTTAAAAAGCTTAAGAAATCCAAATCTAACGTGCATTGTATAGTACGGTGTTTATCGCGTCTCGCTCGCGGCTTTCGCGAGCACCTTGTCCAAGAGCGGCACGAAAAACTCGATCCATTCTTCCCACGGAATTATCTTGTGGCTATTGTTGTCGCCCTTGCCCGTGTCCTTGCCGCCTCGGAATTGGTGCCACTCGCAGCCGAGAAACTGACACAAATTCCGATACCCCCAGCGGAATCGCTTCATGGGGAAAATCTCGACCACGACCGTGCCCGGCCGCGTCCACATGACGTTCACCATGCCGGCGCCGTGCATACCAATGACAATGTCGCTTGTAAGCATGGTCCGCATTTGCTGCTGCAGCGTGAGGCTCACAAACTCGACACTTTGGAAAACCACGGCCAGACCGTTATGGGTCTTGTACCGCTCGCGCATCTTGGCGAGCACTTGGTCTTCATTACGCCACGTGCGCTGCACTTTCCGGCCGTCGTAATCACGCCGCGTAATCACGGTAATGGTAAACTGTGTGCGCTCTTGGGGAAGCGCCGGCAGCTCCATGACGGCCAGTGCTTCCTGTCGAAACTGGTGTAGCATTTTCGAGTCGTGGCACGGCTCGTAGTCGTTCAGGTGCTGCATCATGGGGCCGGTGACTTCATAGGGCACGAGCGCGACATCGTTCTGGAACGCGAGCCGATGGCCATAGAGTTCTCCGGGGATCGCCTTTTGGATCGGATACATTGGCGACAGCAGCTTGCGGTGGAGCTCGTCAATGGGCGACGGGTACCCGCCGTCCAAGTGGATCACGCGCACGTCCTGTGGCTTCCAGTCGAGCGCGTGGAGCATAATCCAGGCATTAAGCGCGTTTGAAATCTGGAAAAAGGGATTGTGGTCGTCCTTACGCACAATCAGCAGCGTCTTTTCCTTGATGTCGATCCGCGGTCCGTCCAGTGGCCTCGAGACCGCACCGCCCTTGGCACACACTGTCGTGGGTGGGTCCGTGTGCTTTTTGATCTTGGCAAATGACTTGGCCCAGAGCTCGAGCGTTCGGTTGTGGGTCAAGAGCTCGTCGACTGCAAACGTGTGGAGTGCGTTGCACTCGCACTGCACAATCTTGGGCGTGAAAATGAACCGCGGGTCGTGGCGGCCGCCGTCCTGTGCGATCGACTTGATGGGCTTGTGGAGCTTGGCGCCTCGCAGATCGAGTCCAAAGTGACGCTTAAACAGGACCGCTTGAAAGCCACCGCGCGTCACATTGAAAAACGTGACGTGGGAGGCAGCGTGTGGGGCCGTGGCATCGGCGCAAAACACTGTGGCGCTTTCGCGGATCTTGGTGACGAGTCCCCAGTCGCGCTCGTCGGTACACACGTCTGGTGGTGCTGGCGTTGGCTTTATCTCTTCTTCGCCCGCGGTGGCCGTAATGTCGGCGTGGGGGTCTTCGTCTTGCTGTGCATGATTGTGGGCTGCTGCGTCGGCGTCGGTGTTGGCTTCCTCCAGTGTCTTTCGCAGCAGAGACGCACCGCCTGCCTCGCGTGTCTCGGCGGCCTGAGACCGGATCGCACCGAGCGTGCGCTGCTTGAGCACACCATACCCCTGCAAGGAGATGGAGCAGAGACCGAGCACGACGATCGCAGCGACGAGCAGCCGCAGCAGCGACGGCAGCGACGGCGACGACGGCGAGGCACTGCTGATGCGCCGCGGAGACCTACCATCGTACACCATGAGGAACACCAGGAGAGAAGCAGAGGGCGAAGAGATAATGCGGGAAATGCGTGAGAGGATGGCTATAATAATGAGCGGACGCCACGGGATGGGGTGCACCGCGCAAGCGCCGCTTTGCCGCCCATCGGCCGTTTCTTCTCTTTTTCTGAAACATTCGCTGGATCCGCGCAAAGGACACCATATCACATCAGATCTGAGGAGACGTCGCGTAATATGTAGTAATCGCAATTGGTATGTCTAAATACGTTCAGTAATTACATAGACAATACGGTTTTCGTAATTACAGAGGGATCAATGGATGGCTTCACTCTCGTCTGGCCTTCAGCTTCAATCAGCTTCGGTTCAAGTTGATGCCCCCCCGCCGAAGATCGGTTCCACTTAAGCCCAAGAGGACGTTCCAGGAGTCTGTTCCAGAGAGCATGCCACGCCACACTCGCGCAACGCGGTCCCGCAAGCCAAGCCACACGCTGCGTCTCGTGTACCGCAGCGCTGAGTCAGGATACTTAGTTCTATACTGCAATGAATCTGTAATTCTTCAAAGTGCAAATCTCGAAAATCTGAGGGTCAGTGACCTCCGAGGAGGGACACGGGCCTGCTGGGACTGGTCAGCGAGCCGACTCTCTGGCTTCACAAGATACCCGAAAAGTTGACCTCTGCATTCGGATAATTACAGGTTGGGGGAATGGGCCTGGAGGCGATTGACAGATCCGTCGAAATGCAGCGAAGGTCGGCGTGTCGGCACGAACGTAGCGCATTTTGGTTTTATCTAATTGGTCAAAATGCTGTCAGGGGGAGTGATAAACCAGCCTCAGGGTAGTGGTGTTTAGTGACTCCCCTCGATGACCGAGCGGAATATATCGAACAGAGCATCGTACAGAAAATCGATCAGTAAAGAAGTGAATGCCAGCTGGCGATCAGGTCGATTGCACATTGGGTTCGAAGGAGATGAATAATAATTGGAGAGGTTGGAGAGGTCATACATGAAATGTCTCTACCGCGCGTAGCAAGCTGGTATTATAATGGACGTGTCGGGGTCAGTGGCTGTTGAGATCCGGACCCGTATCGCCCGTGTCCGCGTCCGTGTGGAAATCCGCAAACCGCCAATCCGCCGCACGATCGATTCGATGCCCCATCATCGGATACGACTTATTAGCCAAAATACGGTGAGATGTTAGAAAATTGACCATACAGTAATAGGAATGTATCTGCTATGCGGACGAATATACCCTGTTTAGGCATGAAATATCTTCTATGTACTGGTTATGTGCACCACGCGGTATCCAATTTTGTGGCGAGAAGCTCCTCATAGGGTTCCGCATGCACACCCGCGGATGACGCGTCCCTTTACCGACCCATAGTGCAAAAGTAAAAGTGGCTCATTGCCTTGGCTGCGCGGACTCGAATTCATTTTCAAATACGTCTGCACGATCGCACGAGACGCCATCTCAAAATATCCGGCCATGCCCCGATACCCCAGCACACCACGATCGCCATCGTTGACGTCGTCATCATCGCAGTCCATCGCGACGAGCTACAGCAGCAGCGCGTCGCCAGTAACACCCTCGCGTCTCACTCGCTTTCGATGGTCGGACGCGGACGAGCCACTGCGATTATCCCCGCAAACGCGGCGTGAGATGCTCACGCAGATCCACGCGACGGTCGATGACGTGCTGGACTCGATGGTTGGGGACCACCCGCCCAAAGTGAACTGGCGCCCCAAGGGCGTGAAGAAGGATATTTTCTACTACGTCGACAACAACGTGAACGAAGACCAGACCCGCTTCTGCTGCGTGAGTGAGACCAACGCGCACGCCGAAGACGTCGTGAAGCTCTTCCTCATGACCGATACCGAGACGCTGCTCAAGACGAATCGGATCATGTACAACAACGTCCTGGAGGCGCGTGTGCTCACTGTGCTAGAAAAGCCCACGCGCGAACAGCCGTACAAGTCGGTCTATATTCGGTACTCGTCGTACGCCGCACCCAAGCCCATGGATGATCGCGATCTCTGTCTCCTAGTCACGACTAACGTCCTTACCCACGAGGACGGCTCGACGATCGGCTACTGCCTCTGGGACTCGGTCGAGATCCCCGAGTGTCCTGACTATAACAAGACCCGAGGACTCGTGCGAAGCCGCATGTCTCGCTCGGGCTTCTTCTGCCGCACGACACGCAGCGGCACTTGCGGCAGTGTCCAAACCAAGATTGTGTACCTCGTTGGCTTGGAGATTGGCGGCACCGCCGCACCGAAATTTGCCGCGTGGCTGCTCATGGAAAAGTTTGGCAGTGTACTTTCTCGGCTTTGTAACCACTTTCGCCGCAAGCACCTCGATCCCGCTACCTTCCGCCCTCGTTCGGAATGGCCCTCCATCAGGTATGATCGTGTTTCCTGTTGCCTCTGACCTGGTACGCTCCGTTGTATTGATCGTGTATGTTATCTATCAGAACGGCAAAGCACTGCCGCGGCTGTGCCCGCGTCTTCCACAGCAGCTTCACGACGCGTCATCACTGCGGGGCCTGTGGTGAAGTGTTCTGCAAGCCGTGCTACAGCAAGGAAGAACTGGATCTGCCGGGCGTCGGTATCACGCGCGTGCGATTCTGTCTCAATTGCCTTGGCATCCGTGGTCTCGAACCACCCAAGACCCACGAGATCAGTGTCTTTTCGCGTGCGGCGCTGGCGGTGACGCACATGTCGCATATCCAGCACCGCAAGTCGTCGCGGTGCCTGGACGCGCCGCAGCTGCTGGACAGCGAAGCGTATCTATCACCAATGCCGTATTCACCGTCAGCATCGTCGGCGTCCGTAGGCGGTGGCCACTGTCTCACCATGCTGAAATGATGTTTTTTTTTGGGACGATTAAAATCGTCCCAAAAACTGAAAACCTCGTAAATGGCCAATTTGGTGAGAGGGGTTCACATGTGTGTGGGCTCCGCCAAAAAAGGAATGATGAAATGACGAGACGCTATTCGCAAGGAGCCTCCATGACCATGCCCTTCAAGAAAAGAAAGTACGAGCAATTTGCCAACGACGTATGGTGAAGTCAGTAGCGGCTTCATACATACAGTACATGTACTGTACAGCACAGGGCAAATGCATTTCTAAGACGCACGGGATATTTGTCCCACACAATGGTGTTAGAACAGAAGGGGTCGTTCGGTGCGGAATAGAGTGGCTGATTTGTCTGATCTTCCACTTTGATTTGCTTTGCTTTGCCTCAAGCTTTTCTCGCCAGGGGTTTCTCTTCGCGGCGACTCCCGTTGGTCGCAACGCATTCATTTTGGGTCATCACACCTCTTTCCAAATCTCACAAATATGGATCGCACCGGAAATAGAAGGGCAATCCATAATGAATCATTATGCTGGGCCAGGAGAAAGAACGGGCGATCATTATTAATGATCGCCCGTTCTTTCTCCTGGACCAGCTGGCAATCAGGACACGCGATTCGAAAGGGATTTTTGGATGATTTTGACAGAGGATCCTACCAGTATACCATATGGTATGGGTTTGAAAAAAACCAGGATATGGATCCCAGTATCTTCAAGTTTGTATGGGTGGCGGTCAGTCAAACCCGCGCCTATCTCGATCATCAACTTCTGGCACATAAAAAAACCAGGTTCGACCCTTGAACAGCACCTTGAGAAGCCCTAGATGCCCCCACAAGCTCCTAGAGGCGAGGCCAACTCCCTAGACACGCGGGGAGGCATCCACAGAGGTTCTGGGGCCGTACATTCACGCGTGCTTTGGGGATTTTTTCGACGAATTCCGACCTCCATATACTGGCAATAGACACATCGAATGATTTTTGAAAGACTGATCGGTCAGGATCATGACGCGTGGACGGATAACTTGGGAGGAGCCACACAATCTCCCACCGAGCGCCCGTCCATGAAAAACTATTGAAGGATCGGATACAGTAGTGGCAGATGATGTGGATTGCTGAAGGGATCCAGCAAACGGTTCTTTGCAACCGCCTCTACAGCTCTCCTCGCAGGGGGCGAGCTAATCCGCACG
>JAADVC010001041.1:0-13105 GCA_023334575.1 Pythium volutum | reverse complement strand
TGCATTATGGGGCTGAGAAGCCTCCCCTGTTATACTAATATGTCTGCTAAAGTACAACTCCTCTTTAGTATCGTAAAACCTCTCTTGGAGGAAACCGGTATGTAGCCAAGTGGTAAAACCCTCTATCAGAGGGAAACCCAAATGGGCGTGGGACTGTGTCTGGGGAGGCGATTCCGCTCCATTCACAAGTGTTCAGAAGAAGGTTTGATCCGGGATCTACCAATGAAGCAATTCGCTTCAATAGGCAGACATTTCCACGCGCTGTTTCGCCATGAGGAACGCAAGGAACGCTGTCGACCGACCACGTTGATAATCGACGTTGTACGAGGTATACTAGTATGCATATAGCCGAAAAAACAATGGCGCCGCCTCTCGAGATGAATCCAGTCGTCCGGAACCTGTGAACACGAGAAATATATCACGGTGTGATATTTTGTCAGGGATGGACAGGACGTTACCTTTCTGAATTCACGATACTAACGTTAGTAAAGCCTCCCCCCATAATCAGATACTATGTATTACCACTGGCCCATCATTCACGCGCGCCCACCCAGCGGCGGCTCTAATCTGACTAGGCACAAACTCTCTCCATTCGCAGTGATGCTAGCCAGTCCTGCACCAGTGACGCAGAACCGTCGGCGTTTAAACCACTTCCGTCCATCACCGCGATCCCAAGTGGCTTACCACGTTGTGGATCTCCACAAGCCTCACACCGTCCAGCGCGTCTGGAGGGGCACTAGAGAACCTCGCCGATTGTAGAAAGTAATACCGTGAAACAAGCTAAATGCATTGGAACTTTTCTGGGAGGGAACCACACTCGAGAATCCAATCGTACAGTCGCTGGGTGAATAGCAAACGCTGTCGAGCACATGCGCAAGTCAGAGCCGTTGAGTGCGACTAGACCTTCCTATCCGAGTCTCACCAAAGACGCTTGCACACCGGCCTTGAACACGGGCGTGAGCGTGCCGCCCTTGAGCCAGCACGTGCCGCCATTGTAGTTGGTCCACGCAAAGCCCCTGCAATTGCGGTTGAGAAAGCACGGCTGGCAGCAGCTGTCGGGACGATCCGCCACAAAGTCGCCGATCGAGAACCCGCCCTCGAGGTCCATGTCCGGCGTCAGTGGCCTACACCGAAAGATCTGCGCCGAGATCGTGTGGGCCGAGCCGTCGGAATTCGTGCCGGCCCAGACGCTACGCACGCGAGTGCTCTTGTACCAACACGTGCCGCCCTGGTACGACGTCCACGTGTAGGCGCCACACACTTGAATGTCGGCACACATGGCACAGCAGTCTTCAAACGATTTCGCGGGCGTGTTCGCGAGGTCTCCGCCAGCGTAGTCGACATGGAAATCGGGCTTAACGCAGGCCTGCGCGTTTTGCAACATACGGGTCCCGTTGCAAGCGGCCATCTCTTTTGTCGTATGAGCACCGGCAGTGAGAGCGGTGACGGCCAGGAGCGAGGCGACCACGCGAAACGTCATGATGGCTGGAGTTCGGGAGGGAGGAATGGTTGCGGTGGAAGGCGAATTAGAAAGTGAATCACTTGGGGGCGTCAGTCCAGCGAGTCGATGAACAGAGGAAAAATGGAGTGACCGCGGTGTTACCGTGAAGCCTGGGCCGTGATGTGATCGCACTAGATTTCCAGATCGAAAAGGCGCATGCGATATGGGCCAAAGTTCAATTCGGAGGTTGACTTATTGCACATAGACAGGCCAGGCCGAAGCAACCAAATCGCACTTCTTCCAGGTGCCTAAGCGCCTCGGATACTTTATACTAGTAACGCCAGCTTTTAAAATGCTATTTCGCGCGCCACTACTCGATGTACTGTAGCGATTCTTTGGTATCAGAGCGCTGTCAAGAGCAACATAGTGTGATGGTTGATCAGGGTGTCGTGAAAGTTGTCCTGAGGGGACGTTTTTTAAGTGTGTACCCTGCCGTGTTCCCCATTGGAAGTTTCACAACGACGAGGAGCGTACCTTAGTACAGCGCCGTAATGGCCTCGATAACACTCGATGCTAGTTCGTCATGGCGTGGCAGCATGCCCTCGAGTTGGAGTCGATGACGCACGTCTTCCGCACAGACCGAATTCATAGTTCGTGCCACGCGTTGTACGGCACCTTGAAGCACGTTGGCGACCCGAGCCCACACGCGCTTGAGTCCACGGACCGTGCCGTGGACAAGCGCCGATTGCAGTGGGTCGTCCACCATATCGTTTCCACCAGGGGTTTTCGCAATGGCGTACGACACACGAAGCGTGCACGGCGGTGCTTCACCGGCGTCAGCGGCCCACGTGGCTTGCTCCACGACGACAACGACCTCTATGGAGATTCGTTCTCCGTCTGGCAAGTCGCGCGCGAAGATCTTCATGCCAAACTCGAGGCGTTCCCCATACTGCGGTGTGATTGCGGTCGCGCGTTCCAGCACATGGTATTGATAGTCTTCGATCCGGGCGACATCCAATCCTGCAACGCCACTCACCGGCATGCGGAACAACTGCTTACGCAAGTAGGTTACAGAGTTCGGCGATCCATCGACTGGGAATTGCGCCGGGCGCCACGCACCAATGTCGACTTCCATATTACCGGCTTGCTTGCTGGTAACGTGGATGAAGGAGCTCGCATCTGACAGCATGACATCAAACACGAGCGACGGCGAGACACTGCCGTTGGAAATCGCCTCTTCGAACACGCATTCAAACGCTTGCGGAGCACACTCGAAGAATCCACCCACTTTTGGTCGGTGGCTGAACGTACTAGTCACTCCGGTAGGCTTGGCGGAGCGACTGGAGGCGACAGTTAGCGGTGCAGGCGTCCAGGGCATTTGGACATTGAGCGACGATCGCCCGCGCCGAGTAATGCTCGTGCCGATCCGGTCGTTCCCGCGAATCACATTGATCAGCCCCTTGATGACCTCCACAGCAAGGATGTGCGGCGGGAATGCGTCTCGGCGCGAACGAGCAGGCGTCGACGAGTCGGATGTCGACGATAATCGACCTTCAGCGTGGATGGTGCGATACTCATCGGCAAGTTTGAGTAGCACGTCACACGTGTTCTTGACGCCTTCGAGCACACCTTTCTCAATCTGGGCCGCAAACATAGTCTTTCGCGTGAAATGCACACCCGTGCGACACTTGAAAACCATCACGCCGTCGCGTTCTTGCGTGTCTTGGAACTCAAATACGGTTTCTACCGAAAAGCAATTGCTTTTTGGGATGCTGAGCGTGAAGATCTTGGAGCGGAACACAGCCTTCTGCATCGACTTTTCATTCACGGAGCACGAGTGGAATTGATCAATCGCTATCGACGCGGCCATGGACGCAGCCCGCATCGACTTTTGCGACTGTGAAGACGAATTTTCGATGGCTGACGGAGTTGGCGGTCGATACGTTAGCTTTCGCACGAATCCGAATTGCGGGTGGAGATGCCACTCACTCACCCGCTGGTCGTCTGGGATATTTCCTGCTGGTCGTGACCCACCACTCGATGAGTTTGGTGGCGGTGCGGGAGCGAGGCTCGTCTTCTCGTGACACATGCGACGCGCATCTTGATCGAGGAAAAACTCGAGGAAATCGCGCACCGTGCATTTGAAAAGGGCTGTGGACGCGACTTCGACCATTTGCCGCTCGGGCAGTTCGAGAAAGTGTCGACTCGTGCGTTCGTCGATCCAAGGAAGCACAACCTTCGAGCGCTCGGCGGTTTGAAGAATTGGTGCCTGGAAATCCGAGCCAAACGGATCATCGTCGGTCGTCGACGTGATGAGCGACGATGACGACACCTGTAGGTCGTTGGCTGAGTCCGAACAATTTGATTGCGGCGGCTCGCCGACCAGTGAATTGCGTGGCTGCGAGAGATACTCAAAGGCCGACAAGTCGGACGCGTACACGAGCGCGAGCGCGTGGGCAAAATTCTTGGTCAGGTGCATATCAGTGGGGTTTGCGGCAGTGCGACGTCGCCTGCCGAGCCACATGCCCTTGCCGAACCGCGCCGAGCACAACACCACGTAGATGGTGTGTCCCACACTACTGTCAAAGCCCAACTTGTCCTTGGCACGGTCAGTAGCAGTCTGGTCGGGTCGTTCCAAGATGCGGAACGATTCCCACGACTGCATTTTCTTCGAGTTGACCACGATCTTGTTCAGCACGTTCATGCCAATGTACCGCTGATGGATCGCCGAGTGGAAGCCCCAGTGGTGGGTCTTGCCCTTGACGACGTGGAAAAGGCACGACGCATCGGGTGTGTCCGTGAATACGAGCTTGTGCTGCTCGTTGACGCGCAAAAAGCTGCCGCTGGTCGGATCCATAAAGTAGATTGGCGCGTCGTGGGTCTTGGGGAACTCATGGTCCGAGAGGTGAGACCGTACTTGGTCGTACAGCGACTTGCCTGCATTGTTGCCACTGCTACCAACGCCAGAACCCACGCTCGCGTCGACGCCCGAAAACCGGGAGAGCGAAAATGGACCGGACTGGCCGCTGCGCGGCACCGGCCAGCGGTCGCCAATGCTCTTGATCAGATTACCACGCGCTGCAACGAGTGCATCCATGTAGCTGCTGTCGGTCTTCTCGGGGTCTTCCGTGCGGAGCACGTACCAGAGAAAGAGCCGCTTGAACGTGCCGAGAAACCGCTCGTCTTGGAGACACGCCAGCGCCGACACGGTCGGCAGCGCCGCAAAGCAGACGAGATGCAGGAGCGGGAGATCGCCCAGCGACGTGAACTTCCAGAGGAATGAGACGAGACACGCACTCGTGACCAGTGACGGAAGCGCCGTCGCCGAGAGCGCGCCGTCCTCCATGGTCGCGACCATGTTTGGGTTTCCTTCCGCCCCCACTTTTTTTTTTGGATTCCGACAACGGAACGAAGGGGAGATAAAGCTTCAAGCGCACTCTCGATTGGTTGAAAATGAATCATTATATTTCAACCAATGGTAGGGAGTAATATGGGGTCTTGTATTCAAGAGTGGGTACAGCAGATGTCGTGATGCCCATCGAGAATGCTCTCTTTTCTATTCTTCTCGGAAGAGTGACCAGATCCAAGCAGAAATCGGATGCCGATACGAGAGTACCATAGTGACATCCCCCTCGTCCAATTCGAGAACGTGACGAAGGAAACATGGAGCTCACGATCCAGGTGGTGAGCGGTACCAGCGAGCGGCTCGCGGTGCACGTGCCCACGGGCGCCGAGACCACGGTGCTTGAGCTCAAGCAACTCATCGAGATGCAGAACAGCGTGCGCTTCCCGGTCGCGGCCCAGCGACTCATTTTCCAGGGCCAGATCCTCCAGAATGAGAAGTTGTTGGGCGAATACAATATCGCCACGGGCATGGCGCTGCATCTCACGCTCGCGCCGGGTGTCGCAGCGTCGATCGCAGCGGCTGCAGCTGCCGCACCACCAGGACCATCGACGGTCCGCGCGGCGTTTGCGTCGCTGCCGCCGTCCACGCGCGCGCCGACGCCCGCAACGCTCATGCGCCAGTACCTTCAGCAGATGCAGTCGGAAGCCGGCTTCGATACGACCATCCAGACGCTTAAGAAGATTTGCGAAAACATCGTGGGCCATCCGACTGAAGACAAGTACCGGAAGCTGCGACTCGGCAACGCTGCGCTCAAGGCGCGGCTGTTTGACAAGTCGCGCGGGCTGGATTGTGTGCGACTGTTGGGCTTCCAGGATGGCATTGAAGAGGTAACTCCCATAGAAGATAATGCGTCTTCAGCTTGGTGGGCTCGTTTGACTGATTGATTTCTGTTGTCCATGCGCAGGGCCATATTGTGCTCGTGCCGACCGCAGAACGCTGGGAGACAATGACCACGCTCAAGCGCGTGATTGACGAGTTCGCGTCAATGCCGCCGCCGTCGGCAATGTTCGGAGGTGCAAATGCGAGTACGACTGGAGGTCTTCCGGGTGCTGGTGCGGGCAGTGGCGATTTCGCAAACATGGCGGCGCAGGCGTCAGCCATGCTGCAGAACCCGATGATGGCCCAGACGATCACGAACCACCCGATGATGCAGCAAATGGCGCAGTCCAACCCGATGATCGCACAGGCGCTACAGAACCCGGCGCTTCTCCAGCAAATGATGCAGCAAATGCAGCAGAACCCTGGCATGATGCAGCAAGTGAGCCAGATGATGCAGAGTCCCAACGCCATGCAGCAAATGCAGCAAATGATGGGCGGTGGAGGTGGCGCTGGCGGCTTGGGTGGTGGCATGGGCGGCTTGGGTGGACTCGGTGGCATGGGCTTTCCGTCGGCGCCACCGACGCAGACCAATCCGTTTGCGCAGGCGCCCACCGCTGCGACGAACCCCTTCGCGTCGTTCGCATCGCCCGCGCCAGCAGCAGCTCCCGTCGCTGCCACGGCACCTGCAGTTCGTCCAGTTGCGGCGGCTTCTGCGGCAATGGCAGCGGCGCCCGCTGCGATGGCCTCGTCCGGCGAAGAGATCTTTGACGAGGAAGACATCGCCGCGGCGATTGCGCGGTCGTTAGAAGAGCATTAAGCACGAGGGTCTACGAGGAGGAAGACGTGGGACGTGGCGAGTAATGGAGAGCGTACGGCAGTGGAATCGTCACTTTTCGACACACGCACACACACAAGGATCGTAATACAGTAGAAGGACGCCGTGACTCCATCTTCGCGATCTTATTGACGCCCATGTCCTGTGCCGGACCATCATCTGATGTCAAATATCCCACGTGATACCCTATTCAACCAGTACGTAGCGAAGGCAGTCGACCCAGATAAGGTTTTTCTAAATCAAATCTGTACTGGTCCATTAGCGTTCATGTCCGATTTCCTCGGATTGGCCAAAATAATGCATCGTCGTCACGGCCACCCAATCGCAGCACACCTGTGCCATTTTCGCCAACAATTCGCGTTTGGCTGGCGGGGCGGGAAAGAGCCACCAAAAGCAAAGGGGAAAACGAAGCAGCAGCACGTGCGGAAACATCCGCCATCTTCGTCGCCCTCTCTCTTTCTCTCTCCATCTCTACGCGCCAGGCCTTCTCCATAGGCGTCTTCATAGGCGTCTTCTCCCCGTATATCTCTTCAACAGGAAATGATGGTGAGCGAGGCCACCCGCCGTCTCCAGGCGCCACCCGTGGACGCGACGCCCACGACGCCCGCCGTACCCTCTCTCCCGACAACCTCCACAGTCGCGTCCTCATCGCTTGATACGACCGTGAGTGGCGGCGCGATTGCGTTTCCGTCTTCGCTTGCGACGACGTTTGGCGACACGTTCGTGGGCGACGCCGCGTCGTTTCCGTTTGACGAGCAGTTTATGGCTTTGCCCGCCGAGTTGGCCGACCCGGCGGCGGCGGCCGCAGCGGCTGCTGCGATTGGCGCGTCGTTTTTCATTGATACAGCAGCGATCGCACAGCAGATTGCCATGGCGGTCACGGACGAGAAGAAGCTTTCAGATGTACGTGATGAATGTATAGGAAATCGAATGAAAGGAAACGCAATGACTAATGGGCGACTTTGACCTGGTGCACAGAACATTCTCGATTTGATTCCACCGCCACAATCGACGGTCTCGACGATTGCAACTTCCACGGTCATGGCGACGACCGCGACGACGCTCACGACGAATGCTGCTAGCGCCGCGTCGTCGCTCACTATGCCGCTAGGCCCGCCGCCGGGACTCATGGACATGCGCGCGCTGTCGCCACCCATGTCATTAATGCCCGACTTTTCACAGCCTGCGGGGATGACGGCGCTGTCTCTGGATGAGGCCGCGGTGGCCGTGACGGCTCAGGCGATTCCTGCCATCTCTCGGCCAGCAACAGTCACGATTGCGGCGTCGAATGCGACGACCACGGTCACAGCAGCCAGCGTTGCGGCGGTCGCAGCAGCAGCGGCCGCTAGTGCCGAGGATCGACGACGCGCGGCGTCGGCGTATGCAGCAGCGTCGCTATTGAAGAAGGTGCGGTCTATTTCCAACAGACGCTGTGATTATTCATCTTAGTATGTTTACCCGTTATGATTTCCGTTGTGGTTTTCATTTCCTACAGCGAAAAAGCAATGACGCGTTTGGTTCGGATGCCACGACGGTCTCCGCTGGAATGGGACTGATTCCAACGAGCAGCTACATTCCACCGACGCCGTCCGCCGTCACCACGCCTGTTACTTCCACTGTGACGTCGTCATCGACGACGCCGACCTCGTCGGCCGCCGCAAATCTCCAGAATCTTCAAAACCTTGCGCGAGAAAAAGTCATGAAGGAACCACAGTCTGGTGATCTCTACGAGTGCGTGATCACCAAGCGCAACGGCGGACTGGGCTTGACGCTCGCGTGCGTGGACGATCACGTGCAGATCACTGGACTCGCCCCGGACACACCCGCGGCGAACAGCGGTATCTGCGTCGGTGACACGCTCGTGGCAGTCTCCGGTTTGCCCGTGCGCGGGCTCCAGTTCTCGACCGTGATTGGACGACTCAAGTCGTCGTCGCGAAACTCGGTCGTGCTCAAGCTGCGACGAAATCCATGTACGTACATGACGCAGTATACCTCTGTATGCTTCCCCGTTTTGAGATTTACCCATGGATTCATACATAGTTCGCCACAATGCCAACGGGAATGGATTGCCGTACCGCAACGGAAATGGAATTGGTGGCAGCGCATTAAAACGGCAAGCCCGTGCTCCGCTGACCAAGACTGCGGAAAGCAATAGTGCCAATGTGCTGACCACCAGTAAGTCCATGGCGCTCGAGACACGGTTAGTGGGACCTTCGGTGGCGGCGACAACATCAGCAATATGTTCTGCGGCCGCCACCGGTGTCGACCGTAGTAGTGGCAGCAGCACGACGACTGCGTTCCATGTCAAGACCGAACCTACGCAAAGCGCGTTCTTTCCGCCCGAGAGCTCGTCGATCGCTCTCACGTCGATGAATATGTCAGCGACAACGGCTGGCCCACAATGGCGGGTCGCTGAAGAAGATCGGGATCGATATTATGCCGAATGCCGACGACTTCGTCAGGAGCTCTCTCATGCATCGACCTGGAGAAGACGAGAGCGCTCCACGACCGGACTTTTGCACGAGCAGTTCCAAGAAATCGCCCAAAAGTTTGAAAGCGAGATGCAGACGATTTTCCAGATAGGTGCTGCCACTTCTTCTACGGCGGCGACAGTGGCATCGAATGGTACGGCAACAGCCACGGCGAGCGGAACAAGCGGTGCTGCTGCGGACAGCTCGTCGGTCGCGAAATCCCACCATGAAGATCTGGTCGCGCTTCGCCAGAAGTTATTGGAAGTCAACCACGCACTGGCACGTCAACAAACCGAGATCATGGAGCTCAAGGAACGTGACGCGCGCCATGCGTTCCACGAAATGCGTCGCATTAAGGCCGAGATGATTAGCGAGATCCAGAAGCGCATGCAAGAACTGGTCATGACGGGCGTCGCGCTGCTTAAAGGTCCCGGTGAGCCGCTCACAAGGCCATGTGTGGAGCGCATCGAAGGCGTGCGTGCCAGCGTATTTGAGCACCTGTTTCAGCAGCAGTCAACCGCAAGCGTCGCGTCCAAGCTTCTAGCTGCGCGCCACCACCACCACCATCACCATCGATCGTCGTCCCTCACGTCGTCGGGCTCGTCCAATGGCGTGCACATCAAGGAAGAAAAATCGACGAGCATTGAGCTAGAGCTGGATGCAGCCCAGGCTGTGCAGGTATGTTTGGATCGCATAACTGACTTGGTTCCTCTTTGGGCATTCCACTGACTGGTCCCTACTCTTGTCTCTGCGCAGGTCTTGACATGGAACTTACGGGAGCGTCTGCCGGCACGGTCGCTCGCCGTGCAGGTCGTGGGCGGCTTCAAAGTCGAGTATGTGACGCACGAAGAAGCGCTCACGCTGCGTTACCAACTCCAACTCGTCGAAGAAAAGCCGTAGCCTGTCCGTCCATCCGCCGTTATACGTATCTACAGATCTACAGATTCATAGACGCTTGCTCAGCCACTAGAAAGACCGCCACATCTCGCCCCAGTCTCCAACGGGGAAAAGTTGAGCGACGTACGCAATCCCAATCACCATCAAACGAAAACAGAATAAATGAAGAAAAAAACAGCATAGAGCTGCTGTCTCTACATGTATAGATCGTCGTTCTTCCTTTGCTTTATTAAAACCAGAGCGGAAACCTCACCGTTCTTCCTCTAGACGGCGACTTGGTTCGGGTGTCCTTTCGTCGGCGACACGGTCTCCTCCGCTTCGATTGGACGCTCGAGCTTGTCGCTCACCTGCAGCATCGAGTCGTCGGCGTCGATCTCGCCCAAGTGTTCCATGGTCTGCACGAACCAGAAAAAAAGCTGACGCGCCGCGGCCGGTTCAAGCTTGTCCATCATCGCATAGTCAAAGTGCGCGACGCCCGAGACAAAGACCATGCAGGCCGACGACAGCGACGGCAGTGCGTTGTAGACGTGAAACGACGCGACCTCGAGCGTCGTCGTCACGGCCGTCGCATGGAGCTTTTGGGAGAATGTGATTTCGTCGGGATACGGATAGAGACTCGCGCTGCTTAGGGTCACGTCGCTGAGCACACAGTTGCGGACCGTGAGTGACGTGTCGACGTGGTCGGCGTGGAGCGTCTCGTGGACGTAGGTCGACTGGAGCTGCAGCTCGTGGCCGTCACGGGTCTCGCGGCGTTCGTCCTCGATCTGGCGCGCCACGTCCCAAAAGCGATCGCCCACGGATGCGCCTTCACTAGCCGTGAACACGAGATTACCGGCAGTCGTGTAGAGTCCGACCGCGCCGTCGCCAATCTTGTGTGGGTACTGGTCGCGTAGATCAAACTGGACGTCCGTCTTCATGGTGAGTTTGTGTGCACCCATGACACGCAAGTCGCCGTGGCACGTGGTGAGCCCAAACGCCAGCAGCGTCGCGGCGGTTGTTGCACTTTCTAGACTCACGCGTTCTCGTTCACAGCGCTGCAGTGCGCGTTGCATGTTGCGAGCCGTGCCCTCGGCAAAGCTCGCCTTGCTCGGGTTGGCCGGCGACGGCGGTGCGCCGGCAAAGTCTTGCTGGGTCGCTGTGGCCACGGGCAGCACGGGCGTAAAGCCCGCGTGGTCAAAATGGAACATGGGCTCGAGCACCCACTTGGCCACGGCCTCGTTCAGAATGCCCATCCACGCGCTCGTGTTGTGCATGCACTCGTAGAGCGACCGCGGCAAGGGCGGCTCGGGCACCGAGCGTTCTGTGGAGGAAGAGAAGAGGGCGGCGGCGTTTTGCAGCAGCGCGTTCAGTACGATCGCACCGGACATGGCGTCGGCCATGTAGTGGTCAGCGAGCACGACGATGCGTGCAAATTGCTGTGTGGTCGTGTCGCAAAAGACACGGACCGCGTAGGGCCAGTCTTGTTCGCGGTTCCGTGGCTGCTCGCACTCGCGCTCGACAAATGCCATCCACGCGGTCGACGTGTCTTCGTGCTCGCGCCACGTGAGCGAAAAGAGTGTGTCGCTTAGCTCGGCCTCGTCGACGAGCTGCGGAGAGACCATGACCTTTTGCGGCGTCACGCCCGGCAGCAAGAGCGTGCGCATCTTGGCGTGCTGGTTAAACGTCTGCACGACCGCGCGGGGCAACACTTGTGCAAGCGCCGAGACGTCGCCGCGCACGGTGAGCACAAACGCGAGCGTGGCGCTTGCGTCGGGCGACATGGCAAAGAAGCGCTCGTAGCCAAAGAGCGGAAAGGTCTGCTTGGGCGACGACATGGTGATGGATGAACGACTTAGTTAATGGACTTGTGGACTTTGCGAGCAAGGAAGGAAGGAAGGAAGGAAGGGGGGGGGAGCGACAAGATGAGCGAGCTGCGGCCAGGCGCGACGAGACCTATAAATGGCCAGTGACAGGAGCAGTTTCTGCGATCGCTGATGCCTGACAGGTTTCTCACTCCCTTGGTCTCATGGGCGGTGCTTCAAGAGAACAAGAAGCACAGCGGTTGGCACGTCGGATGTATTCTTATCGAAACGAGCTGCACGGATCCAATTGCCACATTAAAACCGACTTGTGCAATGCTGCTCACAGTCAGTCACTCGGATCCGTGCGTGTTTGAAGTGTGTCTCTCAACGTGCGACCGCTGTGGGAGAGCTGAACACGAGACTCTGAAGTACCGTACGCTTCTGTTGATCGCTTGCCAATCCTGCATTCTGCTTCACCAAACACCGATCCCGCACATTTACAGTAATAGGCGTGATTCCTCATAGTCGACAAGAGACAGTCTGGTAATCGCGCCACCGCTGCCGTTTGCGCGCATCGCGCCGTTTGCTTCCGCGTCAATGGTTTATGCGACTCGTGGAGCCAGGCCAAAACGTTTTTGTCCTGATTTTGTTTGCTATGGCTCCAGCAGTTTGGTGTCTCCCTATCGATGGGTACAGTAGCTGCTGCTGATGTCTCGATGTGAGACTTCCCACTGGACTGTAGACGGTACTACGGGAAACTGAGCAAATCAGAGGGACACTGCCTCTGATAAAATCAGGCACCTCTGTATCAGCGAGAGTCCCTAAAGTTCTGACGTGCGCTGCGCGGTACTGTAGAAAATCCCTGACCACCAGTTCCCACGCCTTCGGACCACAGGCTCACGCGCAAGGTTACATCTGACACCCGGTGTGCCTCAGGGACTCGCCCAGGGTCATCTCCACGTGGCCCGCTTTGACGGGTCGTGGCCCCCAGCAAGCAACCTGAACATATCGAGCTCACTTTCCAATTTGCCATCCACCAGCAAGGCACTCCAGCCTCCTCGACTCGCAAGCGATCCATCCATTTTCAAACATGCAAGTCCTGACCGCCGCTTCGCTCCTTGGGCTCGCCGCAATCACCGGCGCAAACGCCGACCTGCTGCCAATGGCGCCCGGCAATCAGACCGAAATCCACGTGCTCAGTGAGAAGAACTGCCTGGCGCCCGAGTACCACGTGAATTACCCCGGCAACGACTATACGAACGCACCGGCCGTGACGTTCCAAGACTGCTGCCGCTTGTGTGACCAGTTTCGCGAGTGCGGCGCGTACACGTGGACGTCGTTCCAGGGCGGCACGTGCTGGTTGAAGACTGCGCGCTCACGCAGCGAATGGGCAGGCACGAACCCGGACGGCTCGGCGCATACGATCTCGGCTGCGATCTTTCGCTGCGGCGCGCT
>JAADVC010001040.1:0-13116 GCA_023334575.1 Pythium volutum | reverse complement strand
GCGCGAACACCAAGGCGACACGCTGGCGCCCCGCACAGACCATCACTGGAGAAGGCAGGCACGGCACGGAACGTTCTGGCAGGCACGATGAAGATGGGGGGTATTGTGTCTCTCAGAAACAATATCGGGTTTGGAAGAATTTGAATGATTGCGCGCACGGATTACGGCACCAATGCTCTGGTAAAGGCGGGTGGGTCTCATAACGCTGTTCCTTGTGTCAATCCGATCGCACGGGGCGCAGAACAGTGTACTAGATGTGGCGGAGTGGCTGCAAGTCCAGGTTGACAGAATTTTCAAACGGTGAGACGCACACTTAATGATCCGACCAGGGAAACGCACTGGCCCAGTCTGCTCTGTAGGATTAACATTACGTATTAATTATGTAAAAAAGCTTTATGTACCGGTGCATCGTATCCATTTGTTGATGGCGCTACGTCACAGCAGCTGCGGCAGGCAGCCGCTCTCCTGCGCGAATGCTCGGAACACACCGTTCTCTCGTTTTGCTAGAGCACGAGGAGTGTCAAACTCCACAGCACGGCCGTCGCTCATGACCAGAATGCGGTCCGACTCGAGCACGGTCGTCAAACGATGGGCGATTGTGAGTACTGTCGCATCGACAAACTCGCGCTGGATCATTAGTTGCAGCTTTTTCTCCGTCTTCACGTCGATCGAGGCCGTCGCCTCGTCCATCACGACCACGCGAGACTTGCGAAGCAGTGCACGCGCCAAACACAGCATCTGACGCTCGCCGACGCTGAAGTTCTCGCCATTCTCACTCAGCTCGTGAAGCAGCGTACCGTCCAACGCAGCGAACGTTGCCTTCATGCCAATCTTTTCAAACGCAAGCCAGATCGCAGCGTCGTCGTACTCCTCAAACGGATCCAAGTACGCTCGCAGTGGGCCTTTGAAGAGCACGGGAACTTGAGGGATGATCGACATACGCGACCGCAGCTTCTGGAGGTTCACGGTTGGAATGTCGACACCGTCGAGCAAGATCTGACCTGACACAAGCTCGTTGATCCGGAAAATGGCCATCGTCAGACTCGATTTGCCCGCCCCCGTTCGTCCGACAATGCCAATCTTCTCATCGTGTCGAATCTCAAACGAGAGTCCCTTGAGCACGAGATCACCACGAGATTTGTAGGCGAATTTGACGTCCTCAAACGTGATGGCACCGCTCTGTGGCCATTCGGTATTGCTCGGTCCGCTCGTGACGACAAGTCGATCGCTGGTGTGGCGCTCTGCTGGGATACCGACGTATTCACTAATCCGCTCGGGACTGACCATGGACATTTCCATCCACGACCAGGCCTTGACCCACCACGAGAGCCCCATATCGATGCTCACGGCGTACATGAACGCGAACCCGACGAGCCCCGGCGACAGGTACTCGTGGAGCGCCAGCAGCGTCGACACGATGAGCACGACGGCACAAAAGCCAATCATCTGCACTCGCACGGTGAACCACTGGTTCACGATGGTCTGCGCGTACCACACGCGGTTGGTCGTGTCGCATCGCTGAAAGTTTTCGTGGATCGCACGGTCGACGTACGGCTGCCCAAACGCACGCAGCACGGCGACACCTTCCTCGGATTCGGCCAAGTGGTTTAGAATCGGAGACGTGGAGACTTTCATGAGCCGTGCGACTTCGCGCGACGACGCTAAGTAATAATAGCCAATGTGGACGTAGACCCAAGCGAGTGGCAGCAGCAAGAGCCCGGCCCACTGGATCACGTAGATGGCCGTCAGCAGGCGAAACACGTTCACGGACGTTGCGACTAGCATGCCGTAAAACTGAAAGGGCAAGTGGAAATCGATCGTTGAGATGTCTTCGGCGTACCGGTTCACAATGCGGCCGATCGGGTTCGCGTCAAGAACCGCAGCGGCGCGTACAAGAGCGACTTGGTCATTTCGTCAAAGAGATACCGAGACGCGCGCACGCCCGTGTAGGCCGTCAGAAGTCCACAACAAAGACAAAGCTGCCAGCGCCGAGCGTCAGCAGTGCGTACACGGTCAAGTTTGCCTCGGTCGTCGCGGTCGTCTCGGTGACGGGTTTGCTGCCCGTCCAGTGGCTCAGCCACACATCACTGCCGGCCTGGAAGCTCTGCCAGCACACCAAGGCGACCACGAATCCGACAAGCATGTTCACGCCACCCAGCGCTCTGACGTACGCGAGAAAGACGTCGCTCGACACGCGGCCATCTTCGCGTTCTTCTTCTTGGACAAGCGTCCCGCTTGCGTGGTGCTCTGGCGTATCTTTAGTCTCTCCATCAATGATCTCGTCGGCTGGCTCCGCTTTCGCCGCGTCTTGGACTTCCGCATCAGTATGCAAGGTGGCGTACGCGCGCCGCGGCTTTGTGCGGTGCGTGTAGTTGACGGTGACGGAATTGTTTTCGACGAGCAGCTCGACGTTCACGGCGGGCGATGTAATGACGTCATGGAGATGGCTCACCAATACGATCGTCTTGTTTTCGAGCAGTCCGCAGAAGCATTTGTTAAAGATCTCGGACTGCACGACGGCATCGACGGCCGCTAGTAGCGTATCGAGAATGTAGAGATCGGCGTTGGCGTAGCAGGCACGCGCCAAGCTCACACGGGCCTTCTGTCCGCCCGACAAGTTGACACCTTTCTGGCCAATCTCGGTCGCGTCCCGTGCTGGGAACATGGCAATATCCTTGACAAGTCCACACGCATCAATGACTCGATCATACTTGGTCTTGTCGTACGGCAGACCAAAGAGAATGTTGTCACGAATGCTCATGTGCTGGATCCACGGCTGCTGTGAGTAGTACGCCACGCGGCGCGAACGCACAAACACGTTGCCGCGCTGCTTGGGCAGCTCACCCAGCAGTGCCGCACACAACGACGACTTGCCCGAGCCGACCGCACCATGGACGACTACAAAGTCGCCCTAGCGGATCTGGAATGAGACATTGTGCAGTACGGGCTTGTCCCGGACTTGCAACTTGACATCACGGTGTGACGCTGTAGTATCAAGGCGCTCGTTCGTATCGCGCTTCCACTAAAGGTCGCATTCTCGACCGAGACCAGCACGTCCGAATCGTACTGAGCCCTGCTGCGCGTGATACGCTCGGGATACACTTCGTCGGCCGCGAGGTACGTGGCTATGCGGCCGATCGCGAGCCACGCCTGGAGTATCGCCTGGAGCGCGTCTGGAAACTGCGACAGCGGATTGCGGATCGCCATGAACAGCACCATGGACGTAAACACCTTGGCCGCCGTCAGCTCCTTGTTCAGCACGATCGCGTAGGTCGCAAACGAGACCACCGACACACAGAGCGGCGCGCCCCAAAAGAGGAAAATCGAAATGGCCATCAAGTACAGATACCTCGCGATCGCGCGCGTCTCGTTCGCGCGCCACGTGCGGATGCGTCCGAGAAACTTGGTCTCCCAGGCGTCGAGCTTGATGACGTGGATCGCACTAAACACTTCCTTGACGACTTTCATACGCGTGTCCTTGCACTTCATCATCTCATTATAGGCGGCCATGTAGCCTTTCGCGACCACGAAGTTGAGACCGAGCGAGATAAAGATCACGCCCAGTCCTGCAAACGCGGCGACGTCCAGTACATTGTACAGCATGTAGACCACAACCGCGACTTGCATGGGCGTGATCCAGATAACATTGATCTGGTACCCGGCCCACATGAGGTTGTCAATGTCGGCCGTAAACAGGTTGCTCACATCGACCACGTCGTTGTCGTTCTTGCTCTGGATGCTGCGGCGCATGGCCTTTTCAAAGAGGAGACCTTTGAGCGACACGGTGAGCTGCAGCAGCGCCATCTCCATGGTAAAGTTGACGTGGGCCTCTGTGAACGCGTTCACGACCCGCGACGCAAAGAACGCAGCGACCCACATCGTCATGTTCTCGAGATCGACCGTGGGTGCCGTGCACGCGTCAATCACGTGGTGGAGCACGGCCGGCGCAAACACGGCGCACGCCGCCATGGCCATGGAGCCTAGTCCGCTCAGTAAAAACTTGCCGCCGAATGAAGCGACAATGGCCTTGACGACCGAGCGGTTGTACGTGACGTATGCGGTTTTGAATTTTGTGTATGCGACGCTCGAGCGGATCTCGCCGTCGAGGTGCCAGAGATCGTCCATCTCGAGCTGCCGCGCATTGCCGACCGTGAGCACGGGTGTCGCGTAGCCAAACACGAGCCGCGAGAACCACGAGGCGTTGGCATAGGTCGCTGATGGCGTGGTGTCGGAATCTGTTTCGCTGTGGTCGTTGTCGCTTTGTGTGTGGAACGTTGCGTAGCCGTTCCTGTCGGCAAGCAGCTGCTGCGTCGCGTCGTTCTCGTGCTTTTGCGTGGTCTTCGCCATGGCGGGAGCAAGCGCGACCAGTGCCACTTCCTCTTCTTGAACGCGACTGACTCAACGGCGCATGGTGAGAATACGAAGCGCCACTGTTGGGAGACTCTGAACGGTCGCCACGTATCCCCATCCCCCTTCGCCGTGTCTGTGTGGTGGAAGATCGTAAGCATCAACAGCTCAAGATCTTCTTTCTCACTGTCAAAATGTGAAGTGGGTACAATCCATCGACCAACATTCCTCACAATGTTTTTAACTGTGTGTCTAACGTCTCTTTTGGTATTCCATTTTCTAAAATTTAGGTTATCGAAAGGTGAGACCAAACCACAAATCGTCAAAAGCAGCGCAACATGCGGCTCACCGAGCCCGAGCTATTCACGCTCGCGACCGCGTGGGGCGACAAGCTGCGCGGCCGCGCGTCGCTGCAAGTACCCACGCACGCGGGACGGCTCCACCCACGCGACGAGCAGTGGCTCACGCTCGAACTGCAAAAGCTGGCGCGGCACTCGGTGCGACTCGAGACGCGCGACGCGACGCACGCCTTTCTCACCCAAGTGCGCGAGACGCTCGACGTGTGGCACGCGATCGCGTGCTGCCCCGGGTTTACGGGCAGTGAAAACCCCGTGTTTTGGCGGCGCGTCGTGAGCTATACGTACCGGCGTACGCATTTGCGGCAGCACGGCTGCTCGGACGAATTCACGTTTTTCCAGACGACGACGGCGTCGTGCTCGTTCCCACGGCTGCGGCTGTACTTTGAAGACCGCCTCGCGTACGAGACGACCGACGAGCGCGCGCGCGACGAAGCGAGCCATGTCCGTACTGTCTGCCGTGCCTTCTTTGGACTGGACCGCGACGATCACGCCTTACCGCCACCAAGTGCCGAGTTTGTCCACGCCATGGCACGCCTCACGCCGTTCATTTCACGTGCGCGGTTTGAAACGACCATCCCAATCGCAATGGATCTACCGAGTTGGGATACTGTGCATCTCTATCCCGTCATGGTCGAGCTGCTCCACGATCTACGGGCAGCTCCACGCGGCTCGCGCGCGGCACGGTTCCAGCTCCAAGAGCTTTCGCTCGACGACATGCGCGTGCTCGTCCACCACGAAAACGTGACTACTACCAATGCGTTCGAGGCGTACCAGCAATGGCTCCGATTGCCGCAGATTCGCATCACGCACTGGTGGTGGAAGTCGCAGTCCATGGACATGGACGCCATGGTGCCGCCCAGCGCCGTGCGGGTCGCCACAGGCCTGGATGCCACCGCACTGGCGAATCTACAAACACTGCTCGTGAATCGCCACACACTCACGGACCAGCAATTTGGCGGCTTGTGTGCGGCGCTGCCCACGGCGCGTACGCTTCGCCACGTGCGGTTCTCAGAACTGAGTCGGCGCCACGACTGGGCGTGGCTCGCGATGGCGTTGTTCCACCGCGACGCTGCGACCTCGTCGTGGCGCGAACTCTCGGTCGATATGTGCCATTTGAATGGAGACGACCTTGACGCCGTCCGCAGTGTGCGCCATCTCGGACTGGCCTCGCTACCAGGTATTGTCGGCGAGTTGCAAGTCTACCAGGGCAACACAATGGTGCAAGTCCAACCAAATACAACGATCCATTTCGACGGCGGCTCGGCACCGCTGGTTCTTCCTCAGGCGTCGTGGTTGGATGTGGTGGGGCAGCGCAATGCCAAGCAGCTCGGTGTGATCGTACCGGCGTACGGACTCGGCTACGTAGACAGCCACGCGGTCGTCCAGCGAGAGAGTATTGCGGCGACGAGTGAACCACCGGCGGCCAGGCTCACGCACTTTCGCGCCATGGTCATGACCAGTACGCCAGCCGAACTGAGGGATTGGATTGGCCTGCTGGGCTCGGCGACGCTCGAGCTGGTCGAAGTCATTGACCATCTTCCGCTTCCGCGACCCATCATTCAGTCGATCATGGAGGTGTGTCCGCGGCTCACGAGTCTCATGGTGATCCAGGACGGCGCCCTGTGGACCCACGAGACGATCCCTCGATCAATCCATACGTGGCCCCAACTCCAGACGCTCAACATTTGTTCCTCGTCGACGCAGCAAGCCCTTGCGCTTCTCCAGGTGCTGAGCCGCGGGCGAGCGGGTCCGCTGCCGGGGCTTCGTCAACTCCGCTTGGAGATCACGCCGTCAGAACACGACGACGCGACCAGTGATGAAGCCAGTCTACGACGCGTCGCGCTGGCCGCGGCGGAGCTGCTGCGACGTGTACGAACGATCTCGCATCTCAATGTCCACGGCGTGACACCGGCTCGCGGCCGCGGCGAGATTCAGACGCTCACGTACGACGAGTACCGCCACACCGTCTTGTCGACGCTTCAACTGGACGACGCCACACTTGACACGACTAGTGATATACGCGTCGGGCTGCTTAGCGTGCTGTACCATCAGCATGAAAAGACCATCCCCATGCTCACGCCCGATTTGCTGCGCATCGTGTTTGCGTATACGGGACGAACCGTACGCCAGGCGTGGATCGAGTTGTGATCGAGCAAGCCCAGCTTTCATGGCTAGTCGTCTGGCAGTTCCCAGTCTTTCTTCACGAGCTCGTGGGTTGTCGCTATTCCTTTCTCCATGGCGCTCGTTCCGCCCTCTTCTTCGTCGGCGACACAAATCAAGAAGAAAGCGAAGAAGCTACGCGACGTTTGATGGCGGGCCCCCATCGCCGTCGCCATTACCGACACCGCTGGCCACGACCCACCAGAACGCACCGTGATTTTCCGTGGCTCGCGTTTGGCTATGCGCGCGCCGTGATGGACGAGGCCGACGACGCTCGCCGTCTCGAGCTTGACGATCTGTGGATACTCGTGCCCAAGTTCATGACGCAAACGGCCGATGGCAAACTCAAGCGCATATGTGTCGCAAGCGGTGCCACGTCCGTGCCGCGGAGCGGTTTATACACATGTATTGGAAACGCTTTCTGTTGTGTGGACTCGGCTCGATGGCCATGGTGGCGTGTGCGGTCTTTTTGCCGGCCGTGCTTCATGAAGTGATTGACGCGTTCAGCAAGCCCGTGCTCGACATAGAGAAGCTCCCACCGTGGATCGTGACGTTCTTTGCGTCGCGACTCGTGATCGTGTTTGCGGGACCGCACATGAATTTCAAGCTTCAGATGACGATGCTGCAGATATCGGCGTCGCTTAAGGGCCTGATTGTGGACAAGGCCATGCGCCGCAGCATTCAGGGCAAGAACGATATATATCCGATCAATGTGATTTGGTTCGCACCCATTCAAGTGTCGTCCATGATCTACGTCCAGCACATTGCTGGGTTTGACTCGAACGCGTTCAACGCCATCATGGCGTGCGAGGACAACCGCATGACGGCGCGTCAAGCAAGTGTTTGGTGCGACCCAGACCGTCAAGCTCAACACCTGGGAGAACAAGTTTCTTGAGTGTATCCGCGTGAAGGAGACCACGGCGAATAGCCAAGTACTCGTACTCGAATTCTGTGTCAGTTTTCCTCTCCTAGAGCGCACCGCTGGCCTTGTCAGTGATGATCCTTTGCCGAGTACGGGCTCGCGCTCACGACGGCCGCCAAGGTTTCTTCAGCGATGGAACTCAATGGCCCACGATCAATAGTACGGTAAATATTAACGTTAAGCAGCTTTTCATGATTGAGTACTTGATAATGAGTTAAAACACGGTGGGATCCAACAAGGCGTGAAATGACGGCGAGAAACAAATGACATGGGCGTGCGAAAGGGGTCTTCAATGGTCCTAGAAAAAGCACCAGTGGTCACGCACCCAAGACGAACGCGCGAACCTTCTTGCGCCATTCCTGGAGGGTATCACCTAGCACGATCCCGAAATCATCGTTCGCGTAGACGGCCAGCACGTGGATCTGCTGCGGCGTCATCACGTCGATCGCAGCTAACGAAACTGGAAACGGCGGGCATGGGATTTCTTCACCAGGAGGCAGCCCCACTGGCGGGTCAAATCGAGCCATTCCAGCAAAGCCGTTGCCGTACTGCCCGTGGCGCGTCAGCAGCGGGGTTAATGGATGCTGCTCTCCAGTATCCCCGTTCAGTCTCATGACAATGTGACGGTTGACAGCACGACGTTGCATGTTGCCAACATCCGACGTATCACCAAGTATGGCGTGCATTCGACCTTCGGTCGCTTGATGCTGACCGTCGATCCCATTAAGTCGGGCCTCAATTCGACCCAGACAGTCATCGATCGCTTGAAGTCGGTTGCTGTTGGCTTGCAGGTGGCCGTCGATCGCTTGAAAGCCGTTTACCATGGCGTTGTTGATGGCTTGGAGTTGGTTGAAAATTGGGTCAAACCGGTCAACCTGGTGCTCCACCGCGGCAGCGCCGATTCGTCCGTTCTGACCCCCATAGTAAAGCGCCCCAATATGCTCGGCTTCAATCGCGTGCAAACGGAGCTCGGCCAGCAGCGCTTCGATCTCTGTGATGCCGTACCCGACCGTGGCATAGCGGAGGTCGTGCTCACGTTTCGCTTCGACCAATAGCGCAATGTTGAGTGGTGCACCTGCAGCGACACCACGCGCAGCAAACGGTTCGAGTTGGAGACGCGCACGCGCATCTTGTGGCGGGTCCAGCGGCGGATACGCAGTCGAATAGCGGTTCATTTCTTGGGGCGTCTCGTCTTCTTCGATTGTGGCCGCGTTTTCTTTTCCTTTTTCGAGTGTTTCCGCGGCGGACCGTTGGGCGATGACTCCATCAATCAATGCGAAAGTACACGTGACTCCATCAATCAATGCGAACTTACAAGAGGCATGGACCACTGCACAATTAAGTTCTCATGCGGTGTGTTGTGTATCGCACGCGTTCGTAATTACCTTCAATAACGGATACCAGCTCACAGTGCATTCATTGCCGATCTTCCATCCGCAAACTCGAGCAATTCCACCACAGTCTGACAGACAACCTATCGAGTCCGTTGAGGCAGGTGATGATGGTGGACGCCATCATCAATGACGTTGCGCTCCAGATGAAGGAACTTTTTGCCACCGTGGATGTAGCCATGTCTCTGTCCGCAAAGACTGTTCCTGACAGTCGCTTTACAAGGAATGATGGTCACTTAGCAGCTGTTTACGGTAAATATCTGCTGAAATAACGAATATCTCACTATGATGGAAATGGAGATGGGCTTGTACTCGCACTGACCGCAGGCTGACGTGAGCCGGTCGGCGTGTTTTCCTCGTACCAGTATTCTCACCACTGGTAAATCCGCACGCTGCCTCGCATCGCTTTGGCATCCATGGCGTCGCCTCTCTTGGCCGACAACACGGCCAAGCAGATGCCGTCGTACGCGACGTTCCCAGAGGCATCGCCATCACCACCGCGTTTGGCACTGCCCCAGATCTCGGACGTGCCGTGGCTCTCGCGCTACACGTACACACACGCGCGACCACTGCTGGACGCTGGAAGCACGCGCCGACTCGAGCTCGATGACCTCTGGACGCTCGAGCCGCGCCACCGCGCTGCTACATTCTACGCGACGTTCCAGCAGGCATTGACGACGACTGGCTCGTCTTCGGTACAACGCGCACTGCTCCAATGCGTCGGTCCCAAGTTTCTGCTGTGCGGTCTTGGTTCGGGCGTACGTGCTGCCTGTGCGCTGTTCGCGCCCATTGTTCTACGCCGTGTCATTAACGCGTTTAGCGAACCGATCGTCGACATGGACACGATCGGTGTGTGGATTGGCGCGTTCTTTGCGTCTCGCGTGCTGAACGCATTCCTGGAAGCGCACGTGAATTTCCTCATGGAAATGACGCTCATGGAAATGACCGTGTCGCTGAAGGCACTCGTCATGGAGAAGATCTTGCGCCGCGACCGCGTTCGCCACACGTTGCAACAGAAGAACAAGGATACATCGGTCGATGTCTCGAACGTCGTGACGGCCGACATTGACAACCTCATGTGGGCCAGCTACTCGCTCAACGCGACGTGGATCTTGCCGCTCCAGATCGCGGCCGTGGTCTACTTACTGTACGATGTCTTGGACCTCGCAGCGTTTGCCGGGCTCACCGTCATTGTGCTGTCCATGGCACTCAACAATATTGTCGCGGCCCGCATGAAGCGCGTCTTTGACGAGATGATGCAGCTCAAGGACCGGCGCATGCAAATCGTCAAGGAAGTGTTTGGTGCGATCCAAATTGTCAAGCTCAATGCCTGGGAAACCAAGTTTCTCGCGCGTATCCAGTCGTGGCGCGTCCAGGAACTTCGCGCCGTCGCAAAGTACTTGTACACGTCGGCGCTGTCCGTGTGTTTGCTCTGGAGTACGCCGTTGCTCGTGTCGCTCACGTCGTTTACGACCTACGCGGCCGTGCTCCACCACGAACTCACGGCCGCCAAGGTGTTTACTGCAATGGTGCTGTTTAATGCGATCCGCGATCCGCTCGCGCAGTTCCCGAGCGCTGTCCAGTCGGTACTTCAAGCACGAAGCGCGCTCGAAAGGATTGCTTCGTTTCTGTCGACAGATGAACTGGATGCGGCGCGCGTCTCACGTGACGGCGAGAAGTACGATTGTGACGTTGAGATTTCGGTCGAGAACGCGACCTTCTCGTGGAGTGGAGCGACCTCAACGGATGCCTCCAAGGCCGTTTTGCGAAATGTGTCGCTCACGGTTCGCAAGGGGGACTTTGTGGTCGTCCATGGTGCCGTTGGCGGGGGCAAGTCGTCGCTGTGTGAGGCGCTGCTGGGCGAATTGGCGATGACAAGTGGCAAGGCCTTTGTGCGCTCCCCGCGCGTGGCGTATTATTCGCAGCAGCCGTGGATCCAGAACATGAGCATCCGTGACAACATTCTCTTTGGTCTGCCGTACGACAAGACCAAGTATGATCGAGTCATTGACGCCTGTGAACTTGCCACGGATATCGCCATGTTCCCAGCGCGGGACGCGGCCGAGATTGGCCAGAAAGGCGTCAACTTGTCGGGCGGACAGAAGGCCCGCGTGAGCTTGGCGCGCGCCTGCTACGCCGACGCCGATCTCTACATTCTTGACACGCCACTGGCGGCCGTCGACGCCGTCGTGCAGTCCGAGATCTTCAACAAGTGCTTCTGCGGACTGCTCGAAAACAAGACGATCGTGCTGGTGACGCACCTCGAAGATGTGATCCATTCCCCTGCCGCGAATGTCAAGGTCCTGGTCGAGGATGGTGCTGTAAGCGTCACGTACGGTGAACGTACACCGTCTCGACGTGCCTACAGTACACCAATGCCGGTAATTGCTGCGGTAGAAGATGCTGCCGCCGCCATTGTGGACGGTTCGTTCGTGGAGAAAGAAGGCCGCCAAGGTGGTCTTGTATCGGGCCACGTCTTTAAAGATTATGTGCACGCGCTCGGTGGCACCAAGGTCATTGTCGCGTTTGTGCTGGTGCTCGCGGCATGGCAAGGGTTCCAGATCAGCAGCGATGTGTGGCTCAGTCAGTGGACTGGAGATGGAGCATCTGCCACGGCTTCGAACCACTCGGTCCCGTACAATCTGACCGTTTACGCGCTCTTTGGTCTCGGCACGAGCGTGTTTGCACTGCTGCGCGCCGTCGCAGTCGCATACGTTGGCACGAACGGGGCGCGTCGGCTCTTTGACGACATGACCAAGTCGCTACTGAAGGCACCGCTTCGCTTTTTCGATACGAACCCAATCGGCCGCATTGTGAACCGGTACGCCGAGGACGTGTCCATGATTGACTTTCGTTTGCCGCCCGTGTTTTTCGGTGCGTTTGTCGCGTCCGCGATCAACGCCTTTCAGCTACTGGCGGCCGTGTACGTGATCCGGTGGGCGGGTATCCTCATTCTCCCGCTGTGCTATGTCTACGTTCGTCTCGGCGGGTTCTACTTTACGGCCAACCTCGAGGTCTCGCGGCTCCGCAAGGTCACGACGTCGCCCGTGCTTACCCATATTTCGCAGTGTGAAGACGGCGTGGTCACGCTGCGTGCCTTTGGGCCAACCTACACGGCGCGTGCGTTGCAAGAACATTTCCGCCGCGTCGACGAAAACAACCAGGCGTGGTACGCGCAGACCGTCATCAGTCAGTGGTTTGCGCTGCGTGTCCAGTTGATTGGCGTTGGTGTCGTTGTGATTGTCGTCTCGTCGCTGCTGGCGTTGCACGACTACCTCTCGCCGGGTCTTATAGGTCTCGCGTTCATGTACGCGATGAATGTCGACCAGCAGCTCGCGATAGGCTTGAAGTCGTGGCTCTGGCTCGAAATGTACTTGGTCAGTCCTGAGCGAGTGCTCGAGTACATTGATATTGTGCCTGAAGGCCACGCAAGTGATCGCCTCCTCGTCGCGAGCGGACCCAACAATGTCGATTGGCCACAGCGCGGCGCCATCACGTTTGAGAACGTTCAGTTTGCCTACAAGTCCGATGGCGATCTCGTGCTCAAAGGTATTTCTTTCGAAATTCGCCACAACGAGAAGGTTGGCATTGTCGGACGAACGGGAGCGGGCAAGTCAAGTCTCACGATGGCAATCTTCCGGATTAACGAGCTTGTGTCAGGTCGGATCTTGCTGGACGGTGTCGACATTTCAACGGTGAACCTCCAGACGTTGCGGTCGCGTATGTCGATCATCCCTCAAGTTCCCATGCTCTTCAAAGGCCCACTGCGCGCGTACATGGATCCGTTTGAGGAGTACGACGACGCTGCGATCTGGCTGGCGTTTGAGAAGATTGGCATGAAGACCACGATCGCTGCGCTGGACGGTACGCTGCAGCACGAGCTGAGTGAGAATGGTGAGAACTTTAGCGTCGGCGAGCGTCAGATGCTGTGTTTGGC
>JAADVC010001039.1:0-13116 GCA_023334575.1 Pythium volutum | reverse complement strand
TCATACCAGCTGAGACATCAAACCGTTTGGTTTGGCCGACATGGTGCAGGACTGAGTAACCGCCTTCAATTCCTCCACATGTCGATCCTCGTGTTTTTTTCCTGTTTAGAAACGTGGCGCAATTTCCGTGGTCTTTGACAAGCCGCCACTGCTCGCTGCCAGCTGGCGTTGCGCCTTGTGATAAAGGCTGGGGCGTCCAGAATCCGTCCGCTTTGGCTTCCCAAGGGGAGGTCGGGCATGCACCAGCCTCACCCAGCAGCTCGCTCGTTACTGGTCTGAAGTTTATTGACCAAATGGATTATGTCGAGACCAACACTCTCGTTTACCCAGCTGGTTCAAGCCCCTTGTCTCGGCCCAGACGATCCAGAAACAGCATGTGTTGGTGAAAAGACTGAAAGGGTGGAGCCCCGTTTGCTGCAGGTTGCCACATTTGGCAATCTGGCACTTCACAAGCACGCGACCACTTTTTTTCTTCGCGAGCCGACAACAATCCAGATTCGTTGGTGATCCAGAGCTTCGGACGACATCCAGCGTCCAGTAGTGAAGGCCGAATCCAGCGTCCCCGCACCAACCACCCACTGTCGAGAAGCTGGGAAGCATCGCGCATACTTAATCCAGACGCCTCCTGCACAAGTGGTCGGTCAACCTATCCCATCGTACCAAGCCGTCCGCCCATTCATTCTCCCATGAGCTGCCTCCGCCGATCCCAAAGCGTCGCGCCGACGACCAAGCGCTCGTCCCATCTCACAGGCTTTGTGCGCCTCGAGGCCACGGGCACCATGCCCCAGTCGCCGTCGCGCAAGCGCAGCACGAGCACCAGCTCCTCGTCGTCGTCGTCATCGAGCAGCGCTGACAAGGCGCTCGGGTCGCGGTGGCTCTACGCCGTGCTTTCGCGCGACACGCTGCGGTGCTTTGCGCGCCGCGCCGACCACAAGATGCAGCACGCGCCCGTGTCCGAGCTCACGCTCGATCTCGTGCCGACCGCCGAGAACCCCAAGTCGTTCACGTTCGACCACGAGTGCGTCTACGTGCGTTGCCGCAAGACTGGCAAGGCCATGACGATTCGGCTCCACGAGAGCGGCAAGATCAACCAGTGGGTCACGGCGTTGTATTACGCAGCGCTTGCCTGCTCCAGCGAAATGACGCTGAGCTCGAGCCCGCCCAAGAACAAGAGCGTGTCGTTCATGGACGTGCCGGAAGTGAGCATCCTGCCCGTCATGCAAGAGCCCGTCGACAAGGACGAACTGTTCTACTCCAAGAAGGACTACGCCGAGTTTCTCCAGCGATGGAAGGACGACGTCGTGGACGGCAAGACCTCGGCCGTCATCCGCATTGGCGAGCGCTGCAAGTGATCCTCCCTCCATTCACCTGCACATCCGTCGTTCGCTGTTGACGTGCCCGTTTATATCTATAGCCAGCAAGGCTGGTTCGCATAATCTATCTCTGTACACATACTTTCCCCACATACCAACGCTTGCGTATACCGGTGCCATGAGCACCATTGAATCGCTTTGGAGCGACTGCGCGGAGATCCAGTGGATCCTCCACGTACGCCAGTGGCTGCTTCCATACTGGTAAAGCGCACTACATACATTTAGTACTGTACTGGGACGAAGAGTGGCGTCGTTGCGAGAGTGGCCATGACCCATGGAAAGAAGGAATCGGAGGTGTTCCACTCCAACTCATGATGCGCGTCTCCATGAGCAGGGTACTGCAGCCATCTGGGTCTGTGTCTTTTCGCAGAGATGCGCGTTGAGGAAAACCTTTGCACGAAAACCTTTGCACGTGGATGACGGAGACTCTGGATGAGCCGAGCCACCTGCATGATTCAGGCTGCATCTGACTGATTCAACCCGAGGCGTTGCAGTTTCGGGGAGGGGCAACGGTGCCATAGTCTCGTGAAAATTCATTATATGTAAAAGATGATGGTAGCAACTTGTGATTCCAAAGCGCGACATCGAGATATTGAAGTGGCGTAATTGATCGAGCGATGATAAAAAGTTGGTCCAATCAGGACACAGTATCGTACATAGTGTCTCCTCTCCGCTTGAATTTCTGGGGCTTCGACTCGGAAGTTCGAGCGAACTCAGCTTCAAGCTGCTGCTGCTATCCAACTTGGATAGCAGCAGCTTGGATTCCAAGCGGTGCGACAGCGAACGCGCTTGCATGGGGCGATGAACGTGCGGTCTGACTCCACCGTGTCCTGGCTCTGATGGTCAACCTTTGTCGTCGGCATCCATCACACAAAACCCAACGTTAAATTTCCAACCGCGAGTCCGATACTGAATGGTAATTTTCGTCTGGCGCGGTGGCGCCAACAGCAACAGAATTGCCAGCTAGCCCGCCAGCCTGCCTCAGGTGGACTGACAGAAGCTTGCTGTCCACTCTTCTGTTGGCGAGCAGACTGGGCATTGTCTTCACTTTTGCTCAGATTCAAAATGCATCTGCGTTCCCACATCCAACACAGTCAATGCAGACGCGACAGCGTCAGTAGATTCGCCATGTTGGAAAAATCTCGAGTGCTTGCATCCAACTCCAGCATCTTCATTCTGGCTTCTTTTCGCCACCCAGCGTGTCTGAAAATTTCACTCTTGTCTGAGTGGCATGTCACTATTTAATTTACGGTAACGCGCAGTAATGTGGACAAAATACCGTACTGCTGAAGCGGCGGCAGAGAGGGCGTGCGTGACAGCGCGTGGCGTACAGTAAGTACAGTATGGATATCCATTATGGATATCCAGTGCGGATTTCCAGGCGACTGTCCGCAAGCGAGACTCCCCAAATTAAAGGCGTATGCAGTGACCAGATAGTCGTCCAGTCAGGCGAGTTGGCGAGTCTGCACCCACGCATCTGGGCTAACAGTATCTCAATAAATCCACTGTTCCGAAGAGCCACGTGGGTGGGTGGGTGGGTGATATATCCTGTTGATCCCCCAGTCTGTACACCAACACTAATTTGGTTTGGTGTGCCCACCCGTCCACACACCAGCCATTCGCCAACAGCTCGTCTCTCGAGACAAACAATCCAAATCACCAACCATGCGCACACTCTCGCACGCCTACCAATCGTCCAGTACACTCACAGGCTTCATCAGCCTCGAAGAAGTCCACTTGCAGGCGTCGCCATCGTCGCCAACATCCCCAACGCTGTGGAAGCGACGCCAGTCCGTGCTGAGCTCGCTGACCCAGCAAAAATGGTTCTACGGTGTGTTTCAGTACGGCGCATTGCGGTGCTATCGGCGTCACGCCGACATTAAGCTTAATCGCGAACCATTCCGCGTCGTGGCGCTCGATCTCGACGCGACGTTTGTGAGCGAACGCCAGGCTCTCGTTGTGCAGTGCCGCGAGACGGGCAAGACGCTGCGGTTACGCGTCCACGGGAGCAGCTCGTCGTCGTACGTGCAGTGGATCACGGCGCTCTACCTCGCACGGCTCGACGGGAGTGAATCGGACCGCTCGTCCGACTCGAGTGAGGCCTCGCCCACGCGCGGAAAGCGCGTGACGTTCAATGAGGACACCAGTGAATCAATGGACCACGCGGTTGACTCACCAACAGCGTGTACGACGTGGCAAGAGGCGGTGAATCTCGGCGACTTGTACTATACAAGAGAAGACTTTGAGGGTTTTCGCCGCTCGTACCGAATGGCGCGACGGAGCTCCTCGGCAATGAAGTCGCTCGATGCTGGACGCAAGGTCGTCCAGTCGTTCGTGTCAAGACTACGATCATCGAGAGAGGTATTGGGGAGCGAACGAGTATAATGCAGATGAGCTTTTCCATTATTGTGTAGTGGTATTTTCAATATGCTTTGCGGTTATAATAGCCCATGAGCGTGGTCCAATTCATTGCGAGTCCCAATGAATTGAGAGAGTCAGTAGCTCAGTGTAGCCATGTCATAACCTCGTTTGAGTGACTACCAGCCATCAAAGTTGAAGAGCATGAAAGGAGGCGTTCAACTTGAACATGTTCCTGGCGTCTCGTCTAGCGCTGTGTGCCACGGAGATGTATCGTTCGAGTAAGCGGCGCACTCGTCAGGCCGCTTCACAAGATTGTCTGTGTGTTCTTCCGTGGAGAGGAGCTACATGTATTAGGGGGGCAGTCGTGGGAGACCCCCATCATGCTTTGCTCCAATGCAGTGAAAACTGCGACATGTGCAAGACGAGTGCAACCAGGAGAGCGATGCGACAAGGACGGATCTCCTGGCTCAGCAATTTCGTGACAAGCACAATGGCACGTCAAGCTTCACAAGATCGATAGCGGCTAGTTTCAGAGCTTATCAAAATCGGTTAAGTACGGCTTAGGTGCGATGGCTAATTCCGGGCCACGAAGAGTCACGAAGAGCTGAAGCTTCACAACGTGCTTGGGCATTCCCACTGATCGGCCACTCCCCACCCACGTTCAGCCCATGCCAACGCTGATAGAGGTTCACCATTGATTCCATACAGATTGAATACCATGAACAAGACGCAGGCCAAGATCCAGAGCATGAGCACGGCCGAGTGGCACGCGTACCACCAGCTCTTGGCGAATCGCCGCGTCATGGACTATTTTGCCGACGAGATTTTGCGGTTCGCGCACTCGCAGCTCAAGCCTGATGACGTGCTCCGGCGGTTTAGTCTCAACGGCGACGGTCAGCTCGACCTCAAGGAATTTCAGCTCGCCGTCAAACGGCTTGGTCTCATTTCGGATGACGCTGATACGACAGCGGCACTGCGCAAGAGCAAGGAGCTCTTCTCGGTCTTTTGTCCGTCCAACACCAAGAAGCTCGAAATTGATACATTCTGTCGCATCCTGAACGAGTGGTCGCTCCAGCTCATGCGCCCATCGCAGCAAACGCAACAACAGTATCAGAACCATTCGGATCAGACTCTGAGTCCACCTGTTGCCCCGATTCCGACGCCGTACGCGATCGAGCACGCGTCCCACGCAAGTGACCAGGCCATGGGCATGGTCCATTGTGAAGGTGAGATGATCTGGCGACGCATCCGTGACGCGGTCGTGCAGCAGCTCGACAAGCTCCGTCAAATCTTTTCGAAAATGGACATTGCGTGCTCGGGCTGTGTGAGCCACGACGAGTTTGCACTCGCACTTTCCCACGTCGGCGTCTTTCTCACGGCGCGCGAGTACGACAAGCTGTACGAAGCGCTGCCCCTGGAGCTCAAGCAGTTTGATGGAACCTCGACGAGATTTGTGATCCGGTACGCCGACTTTCTCGCAACTATTCAGCAACGTAATCCCACACAAACGCCGGCACAGGCGACGTCGCCGCCGATCGCAACCAACGCGCGGCTGTGGGATCTACTGGTGTTGGCGCTCGACAAGCTCGAGCCTTTGATCCAGCAGTACGAACGCGCGTACCAACGCTATGTGACGACCGAGACGTTCCGCGATTTGCTCACGCGGTGCGGCATCACACTGAGCAATCCCGACTTTGGGGCACTGCGGGTGCGGCTCCTGCCCTTTGCGTACGTATCGCAAACTACCCTTTGAATGATACACGGAGAGAAAAAAGACTTATGCCCACTATGTGGACAGGGACTCGAATGGTTCAATAGGCTTGTCGGCGCTTCTCCACGCGCTCAAGGTCCACGACCACAGTGCCATGGCCTCGAGCGTTGGCTCCTCCAAGTTTACGAACGGGTCACCGCATGGCGGGTCGGGTTCAAGTATGGGTGTGGCGACAGTCTCACCTATCCGTACGGGCCGCAAGACAGTATTTCCAACCGTAAATGAACTGAGCATGCCGGCGTCGCTCTATGGCTCGTCTACGACGAGTCTTCCGGTCTCGCACGCCGCGGGCAAGACCAACGAGCAGCGCAACAGCGAAGCCAACCGTTCCATGATCAAGATCCGCGACGAGAGCCGCTGGAACAGCACTATTAATTTCCACAAGACGGCACGCGACACGCCACCGCCGAGATACGGGATCGATATAGAGTCCGAGCCTGGAGCTGAACCCTCGGTCAAGCCGCTAGTGCTCGAGCAAAAGATCCTCACCAAGATCCAGCAGCTTAAATACGTGGGCCAGCTCGGCTCGGCATCGCCGCAGAGTATCTTCCCGGGGGACCGCTTTGGTCGCATCACGCGGGGCGAGTTGAGACAAAGCCTTGTCCATTTGGGGCTCGTGACGCGGTACGCTGAAGTCGAAAGTCTCTTCTGGACACTCGATCCGAGTGGACGCGGGTACATGGCGACCCAGGACTTCTACGACCACCTCAATATGGCGGCCACGAAACTCGCGACGCTTTCGGAGACTTCCAGTGAGAGACACTGGAATTTCCCGGCGCTGTCTCCGACGAGCCACAACAGCAATGGTGGTCTCACGCGGTCGGTCCAGAAAATCTTCGAGGCCATGCTCCACCAATTCCCCACACTCTTGGCAATCTGCCAGCGGTACGATGTGCACCGCACGGGACTCGTCACACGTGGAGAACTGACCGCCGCGATCCACGAACTGGGCGTACTGGCCTCTCCACAAGACGTCCAGACAGCGATTGTCGCGATGACACAACGCGTCGAGCTGCTGAGCCGCTCGCCACAAGCTCAGCAATCCCCCGTACCACTTGCAGACCTGTACCACCCGAGCGGTATTGTCTATGCCAAGCTGGAAGACCGTCTTAAGCAGCTCTGCAGCGACTTGTTGTCGCCCAAGAAACGGCGGCAGCACCTCTCGACCGCGTCCGTTTTGCTTGCACCACAGGAAACGCAGGCATTTGCCAACGCCACGTCCGACCATGCCTTTAACGCCAACATTATCAACGAAACGGACGCATTGTGGAACTGTCCGCGCCGCAAGATGCACCAGAACCACCCGGCGACCAAGTCGTCGATCCAGATCACGGACCAAATCTATTCCGACGCTAGGCCTCACCGTCGCCCCAGCGACGGTTCTTCCTCATCTAGAGAGTCCTCTACAAACGAGGCGTTCCGGTCATTGCCACGTGGGCGACGGCTCACGGTCATTTCCATTCTCCAGGATTTGCTCGAGCACCGCGGCGAGCTCAAGAGCGTCGTGGATTTGCACCGGAATGCCGACGTCCACGGCCAAGTCACTAAGCGCGACCTCGCCGAGATCTTGTTGGCGTCGCGTCTGCGTCTTAATTTCTCGAACGCGTCCCCGTCGGGCATCACAGCCAACGACTTTGTGGAACTGCTGTATCCACAGACCGACCCGCTAGCCGTGAGCTTTTTGGAATTGCTCCACCGCATCAGCGAGCTGCTCCACGAGATCACGCAGGCAACGCCCAGTAGTGCGACCGCCACTGCAACGGGGCTCTACAGTAACAATGCCTACGCTCGCGAGACAGCGAGACGCATGCACACGGCCAGTGGTCCTCCCTCGTCTTCCTCCTCGTTCTCGAAACCCGGGTTGTCCTATTCGCCCATCACGCTGGACGCTGCTCCGCCAGCACCACGTGCGTCGGCAGCGTCACCACGCAGCACGCGTACGCTGTCACTCTTTGCCAGTGACGAGCTGTCGCTCCAGCGCAAGGTACTCTACGAGAGCCGTCTCCGCGACCTGCTGACCTCGGAGAAAGGCCGCCAGAGTGCTGCGATTTTGATTCGCCACGCGTTCAAGGGCGTCATGGCACGCGAGCTCGTCGTGCCCATTGACAATGGCGAGTTTGAGGCCGTGTGCCGCGCGAGCGATCTCAAACACGTGTGCTTTCGGCTCGGATTGGATTTGGATGTCGGTGAGCTGCACTTTCTAGTGAGTAGCTTGGACGGGAACCGCAATGGGTACGTTTCGTCGCCGCAATTGCTCCAGTTCTTTTCGCACCTCGCCATGCGCGCGGCCCACAGCGAGAGTACTACTAGTAGTCCAGGACCCATAGCGGCCGGACGGGACGAGCAGCTCGGCAGTCCTCGTGCCTCAGGCGTGTACTAGACGTAGAGGCAACTAGATGTACTGGATCTAGATCGTCGTCAAAATAGACTTTGCTCCTACACTCTCTTTTGCTTCTTGTTGCCCCCATTCAAGCTAGAGTGGCAAGACCATGTCGTCCACATCGCGCACGAAAGGTCTCCCACGGCTCGTGTACGCGCCGGCCGCCACGAAGCAACTGCCGTCCAAGCAGGACACTTCGAAAATGAACCGCGTGACCAGCGGCATTGGCGGCGTGCTCGAGACGCTCCAGATGAAGATCGAGACGCTCGACCGCGAAATCAAAGCCGACGAAAAGGGTAAACGAGACTACGACGACCAGCTTTTCCGCTTGCAGGAAAGGCGCCGCGATTTCGAGCACAAGCTTTTGGAGAGCCGCGAGTGGATCGCGACGTTTGAGAGCAAGATCCAGCCGCTTGAGGGAAAGTACGACGCCACGACGCAGCTCATGCTGCAGCAGTACGGCCACGCCAAGCTGCGCCATGCACAAGGCATCCAAGTGCTGATCGATGAGTTTGACTACCACCCAGAGTTCAAGCGGTACAGCGACACGTTCTCGGCCGTGCCCTTCCGACCCAAGTAGACCAAAACAAATTTATTGCGATTTGAATTCAATTATTTTCTCAGACTCGGCTCTGGTCCTGATTGTCGCCGTCGATCACTGGGCGCACCGACAGTGCATGGCCAGCTACTTGGCCAGATTTGTCCAGTAGCATTCGTTTGACCCAGTACGTTCAGCAATTCAGCAGCGTTGGGAAACCTCGCTCAGCACATCTTACTCTACGTAGTACAGGGGCAAGAGAAAGATGAATCCAAAACACAATTCACCTGAAAAGATCTTTCTACTTATGCAGCTCACGCCGCCGTGCACACGTGGGCGTGCATGTCCAAATCAAACGCGGCTGGAAACTTGCGCAGCTTGCGGTCCCGTGTGACCCAATCCATGGCCGAGCGGTTAAACACCACGAGGCCCGTGGCCGCACTGGGTGGCGCGTACATGGTGTGGAACCAGACGCGGAAATGCTTGGTCGAGGAAAGGCAGCTCGCGTACCGCACACGGCGAAACTCGAGCTGCACGCAGCCGTGGACGACCGTGTGGACAAGGAAACGCTCGTGGCCCGTGGTCTCAAAGACTGTGAGTTTTTGCGTCGTCACGGGATCCAAAACCGAGATGCGGAGCCGCAGCAATGGCGGCTTGACGCCTGACGGTGCATTGCGGATCACGAGCTCTTGGATCGTGAGACCGTGCACAGGAGCAGCCGCCGACGCGCTCGGCGTGAGATGGTCCACGGGCGACGCATTCGATTGCAGCAGCTTTTCATAATAGTGGACCCATTTCTTTTGGCTCGTGACCGTGAGTCCGCGCCGGTCGTGGACGCGCTCGCGGTTATACCAGTCGATCGCCTGGCGCGCCGTCTCGGCGTACCGCATACGCAGCAAGAGCATACATGCCATCATCCCAGCGCGTCCTTTGCCGGCCTAATCAAATAGTAGGAAATACAAATGTTAATATAAGGGAGGAAAGTACAAATACCCATTGGAGTGGTATCGGACCTTGCAATGGAGCACGACAACGTTGTCCGAGACCGAGAGCCATGTCGCGGCATCGTCACAGAATGCCAGTCTACATAAAATCCATATTCATGTTAGTCTGCAAATAAGAGCATAGAATTATATGGGGCGTACACTTGATGGAACGTCGGCACGTTGTGGTCTTCAATAGGGAAAAACTCGACACGGTTCTCAAATTCACTTGGCGAGTATCTACGAATACAATCGACATGTGTCATTAGCCCATTGTTTTCATGTAGGGAACGTTGTTGAATCCGTTACCGGCGGTTGCGCTCCGAGCAAAAGTTGTAAACCTTGAATCGTTGGCCGTGGTGGTCCGAGAGGAACCGCTGGACGTCGCGCCGCGAATTGCGGTACACACACTCGACGCCCGCGGCCGGGAAGCCTACAGCAGATAGCGAGAGAGAGAGTCGTGAGTGTCGCGCGTTGAACAAGATCCCCACAGTGTGACGACGAACCCATGACAATGATGCGCGCGTGCAAATAGCAGAGATCCAGATCGTAGCCGTCGCGCTGGAAGCGGCGCTTGTTCTGCGACACGAGCGAGCGCGGTAGTGCAAAGACGCGGGCCACTAGCCCACGGCGCGCCGGTGGCGGCGGCAGCACGGCGGCGGAGGCGTCCATAGTGAGGGAGGCTGAGGAAGGAAGGAAGGAACGGGGAAGGAATAAATGGATTGCGACTTTGGCGAGAAAAGCCGTTAGCCCGCCGTGTCCCACATTTTGCAACCCACCAGGAAGTGACGTCGGTTCGCGACGAATCAGGCTAGCTTAGGTTAAAAGCGGGAAGTGAGACTTTTGACAAGATCTCAGCAGAACGATCTTGAAGTTTGACCTCGTGCTGATACTGTAGTTTAATGGTGAGGTAGGCATCCCACAATCGTGTAGACTCCACTCCACTACTAGAGCTCCTGGACGTTTCGGTGCTGGGACCAGTAATCCTCACACTCAACATTGGTTCGAAAGGGCCCTATGAACGGTTGGTGCGAGTACGATTGCCTGCGTCAATACTGTACTGCGAGGCGCCTTTGTCCTGCACGACCCGGATGGATGTTGTGGCCTCACGCTTTGTGTTTCCTGGCAGGAGAGGCGAAAATACGCCGGTTCGTGAGCTACGTCGACAGCGAGAGCGGCTACCAAAAACCGCCGACTGCCACAGACGTTGCGAGTCCGTCAAGCGAACACGACATGAATTAAAGCCGCATCAAAAATCAAGATGTGGGGAACTACACACTCGTATTAAATATCACATGGCACGTTCTACCATCTCCCTTTGGCTTGCGTATCGATTGGGCTCAGCAAGGCACCGACAATCACGAATGGCCGCGTTAGCGACGACACGACGTGGCGCGAGAACGAGTGCGGACGCTCTAATAGTCGAGCCGCCGAGTCGTCACAACCGCTCAGGCTATCAAACGATACGTTTGCGTGCGACCACGTGTGGCCGTAACGCAAGACGGCAGGCAGCATGGCTGGCACGGCGCCATGGTGGTCTAGGTTCTGGGAATTGCGTCGCACCCCACGAGTACCACGCGGCACCGTGTATGGTGCCTGTGGAATTGGCTCTGCTGACATGGCGTGGACCACAGCCGCCTCGATTCGGCGTCCGCGCGCACTGTTGGTGTTTGCGGTTCGCTTCATGACGGACAAGTGGATCTTGGGGGAACTGGCGTTCCGATGCGGCTTTGTTCGTCGAGGCGGAGGATTGGCGAATGAGCTCGAGCGTGCCACGCGCACGAGATCCGACTTGATTCATACGACATCTTAGAAGAGGGAAACAGAGTCCACGAAGCTCGTGACCCGGATCCATTGGGTTGTGTGAAATGCACCACACTTGCTCGCCGTCAATCGTGGGAGTCCCTGTCGGGATCATGGGGTTTCGACTTCGGTGCGGTTTAGGCTGTTCCTATTGGCTTTTCCATTCTTTTGACAGAACCGACCGGGTCGTTTTGGACTGCCAGCCATCACAACCCAGTGAGCAGCCCACGGGCCAATGACTGGAGATTTTCCACTCCTTTGGTGAAATTTTACGATAGAAACTCACGTGTCATTATTTCCACACGTCACATGCAAGTCATCTCACACACGTCACATGGAATCTTACCACGCTTCCTGACAAGAGTCAACGATTACCTCAGAGGTTGTGTGGTCCGTCCAGCAAACCCGACGGACTTTCATGAGGAGGAAGGGCTCAAAGCTCATGCAAAATAGCTGAGTTGGAATCTCTAGGGTCGGACGGCAGCCCGGCCGAGCAGTGGGAATTCTCATCTACCGAGCTAGCCGTGACTCTTCGTCGATGGCACCTCTCTTGCTCACCCTGCCTTCGTCACACGTCCTGGGTTTTATCCGGAGGGTCCCTGGACGTACACGTCGCGCAAAGCCGAAGTCGATTAAATGCATGCATCCAACAGTCGCGTCGTCGATCCTCTCCGTGCATTGCTCGACTTATCGGCCCATCCGAACACAAGTCTGGCCTGAGTCCGCACGAAAATCAAACATGATTAGAAACTGGCGTTTGAAGAACTGCACGCTCACATTATACATACGTAACATTATTGCGCGTCCTGACAACTCTTATCGTACATTCGAGTGACTAATCCCGTTCTTCATACATTCGTGGAGCTTCCAGCGCCGCCGGACCGTGCGCCTTCGGCGTGTATCCGATCCGCTGACTTCACGGGGCCAATCAAGGCACCAATGATCACAAACGGACGCTTCATCGACGTCACAAAGTCGCGTGAGAACGAGTGCAAGCGCGCTGGCATCCGCGTTTCCGAGTCGTCGTGGCCACCTGACCTTTCATAGGACGCTTGGGAGTTCGACCATGTGTGGCCGCGACGCAACACGGGAGGCATTATCACTGACACGACGCCGTTGTGGTCCACATCGCCAGAGTTACCGCGCACGCCGTGCGTCATGCGAGAAGGTTCGTCCGTCGTCTCTGGGATTGGCTGCAAGGTAAGAGACACGGCCGCTTCGTACCGTCGTCCGCGCGCAGTGTTGGTACGTGTCGTTGGCGTTGGCTTCATGGAAGAGTGTGGGGTGTTTGGAGGTGGGTGTTGTTCACAGAGGCGGGGTATTGGACAATGAACTCGAGTTTGCAGCGTGCTGGTGTCCGAGGATCACGACGACGCCAATGGAAACGACAGGAAGGGAGCCCACGACTCCTTCCCACAACTCTGAATAGTACAAGGCGAGCCCACGAAATCCGGACCTGAAACGGTTGGGTTGTGTGCATTTGGCCTCTTCCACAAGGCATTGCTCGCCCGTCCAAGGCGTTCAGTTTGTACAGTACTGTATCATCCCTTTTGAGATACCGTATTATAGGGAGTCACTAAACACCACTACCCTGAGGCTGGTTTATCACTCCCCCTGACAGCATTTTGACCAATTAGATAAAACCAAAATGCGCTACGTTCGTGACCACACGCCGACCTTCGCTGCGCTTCGGTGGCTCTGCCGTCAGCACGAGCCTCGCGAAAAATAGATTGATGAATTCTCGTTGACATCGTGTGTGCGTTCGCTGGGGAGCTCGCCGCTGGGCCCGCCTCCGCAAATACCACGCGGCCCAGCTTCGCTGGCACCCCGCGCGGGTTTGCTGCGTCTACGCGACTCGCACCCGCTCACTCACGAAAAAACTAATTCTGGCCAATCAACGACGCTTG
>JAADVC010001038.1:0-13124 GCA_023334575.1 Pythium volutum | reverse complement strand
GGACTGGCGCCTGACCGCGGTCTTGACCAAGATCTCGGGGTGCACGACAGCGAATTGGCGCGCCTCACCCGCAGTAATAAAGCTACCCAAAAACATTCATTAGACACTTGAAATTGGCGTCAACTGATACGAGGAGAAGTTACCCTGCTTGGATGGCTTGCTTGTTGGTCTCAATGAAGCTGCGGCCTGACTGAGCCGCTGGTGACGGTGTCGACGCCATCCACTTGCCGATGACTTCGCCCGCGTTTTCCGGATCGCGAGGTAACGCAAGCCCATAGACATGATTCGGATTCTTGCCGTCTGGCAGATCGCAACATGACCGCTTGACGTGGCCCACGGTGCTCTTGACCATTGTGCGGCGCATCATGTGGGGCGGAATCTCATGGCTCATCTTGGCAACACGACGCTTTGCTCTGAACTATGGGAAGCTGGGCTGCAGTGCGAAGGCGTATGATCAAAGAGTCCAGAGGCACAGATGACCACTGCACAGACAACCGCGATCTCGTGATGGTGCTTCTTCCCGCCATCTTCCTCTTCACCTGACGCAAATAGCTGAGTTCTGATCTGAAATGGCTAATTTTGAATCTAGCTTGGCTTAGTCTAAGTTTTGTGGGCCACATAGAAGCACTATACACACGTATACCATCCGGATATGCTCTCCCTCTATCCGGCACTTCTGAGCCTGCGCGCCAATCATTTTCCACTCGTCTGGCGCATGAACCGTTGTGAGCAGCTCCATTGGGGCCATCGCCAAACGACACTTGATCACCACCACCGAACGACCATGAGCAAGAAGATTGCCAACAAGTTGGAGAAGCTGCAGGGCGCCGAGTGGGACTCGGACAGCGAAAGCGAGGACAGCGCCGCCGCCACGACTTTTGAGAAGAACAGCGACTTTGTCGAGCTCGGCGCGGCCGCGCCCAAGGGCAACGCGTTTGCGCCGACCAAGCAGGTTAAGGCCGCGGTTGCGGGCAGCGTCAAGTCCGCCAAAGCCGCGAACGCGCGCAAGGGCGATGGCGCCAACAACAACAACAAGGACAAGACCTCGAACGTTATTTATCTGGGCCGCGTGCCGCACGGCTTTTACGAGGACCAAATGCGCGGCTTTTTCCAGCAGTTTGGCACAGTCACGCGGCTGCGTCTCTCGCGCAACAAGCGCACGGGCAACTCGAAGCACTATGCATTCATCGAGTTTGAGGACGCCGAGGTCGCGAGCGTCGTGGCCTCGACCATGAACGGCTACCGCCTCTTTGACCACGTGCTCGCGAGCCACGTGCTGCCGACCTCGGCCATCCACGATCGCATGTTTGTCGGCGCCAACAAGACGTTCAAGCCGCTTCCGTGGCGGCAGCTCGCGCGCAACGCGCACAATGCCGAGCGGACATATGAGCAGACCATTGCGCGCAACAAGCGATTACTCAAGAAGGACCAGCAAAAGCGCGATGCGCTCAAGGCGCTCGGCATTGACTTTGACTTTCCGGGCTACACGGCGCAGGCGCCCGCCAAGCAGCAGCACATTGTTTTCAAGTAAAAAAGCCTGCTTTTTACGACCATGACGCCCCTTTGTTTTGCATTTCACTACGCACGTCCATGTATAGAGACTAGCTCATTTTTTGCTTTTTTTCCTAACGCTATTGAAACGACCACTTGTCAAAGCAACTTCCGCTCAGGCCCGTCGTGCCTCTTGTGTCGCGCTTCATATCGTTCCATTCAATGCGCTCGACCGTCCACGCGCTCTTGCGGTCCTGCTCGTCAAAGAGCACGCCGGCGTCCAGCAGTTCCTGCATGCTCGCGACGTACACCGAGTCGTAAAACTCCTTTTCGTCGTCGCGCTCAAGCGGACCGAGTGGGCGAAGCGCGGGATCGTTCCGCTTTTCGAGCCATTTCGCGTCGACTTGTTTCTTGACCTTGCGCAGCCGCGCACGCTCGAGCGCCGAGTCGGGCAGTTGCGACGGCTGCGCCGTGATGCGCCGTCGATTCAGTGGGTCCATGGCGTCGTACCCGAGTTGGCGAAGCTGGCTCGCGTCGGTCGCTGCGAACCGCAATTCCTCTTCATTCAATGGTCGGCGCTCGAGCTGCGTGGTCTCGACCTGTTCCATGCGCGTCTGCAGCACGCGTGTCGAGTGCGGCACCATTTCCAAGCCACTAGACTCGTTGGATACGATAGTCTGTTGGCTGGCGAGTGCGATGACGCGGTCGCGGCTGAGCATGGTCGGGTCGAGTCGCTGGACGTCGACCGAACGCGACCGCAGCGGCGGGCGGCGCATGTGCTCCATCATCGCGGCGCCCACGCCAACGCCGCGCGCGGGCAAAGGTGCTGCTGCTGCGCTCTGTCTGGCCTGAGGATTCCAGCCACGCAGCGGGTGCGCGTGGGGCACGGGCGGCGGCGACACTTGCACTATGTCGTCGTCGTCATTGAGATCGTTGTGATCTGTCGGTGGTGCGCGCGGGCTTGGCTTCCTGGTCGCCCCACTGGACATGGAGCTGATCACGGAGAGCGGAGACCGCGCCGCCGGATGGGCCTGCGGACGCGGCAGCGGCGGCATCGAGCCGAGCTCGAGCGAGTCGGCGTCATCCACGTCGACATGGAGATCGTCCGTGTAGCCCATGGAACTCTGGAACAAAAGCGGCAAATCCCCCAAAATGGAAAAATTGAAACAAGGGAATCTGTTTCCCGCCCAGCAAGACTTTTCAAAAACGAAGAAAAACGAAAATGAAATTGAAAAAAATGGGGAAAATGGACGCAACACGAAATGCAAAATGAGGTTTTCAATGCGGCCGCTCCCCTTTGGGACATGCTTTGTGTTTTGGTTTGTTGTTCTTCATGTTTCTTCCTATTCTTCTCCTTGCCCTCGTGTGGTGACTTGGCTTGCGTAATGAAAGGCGCCTGATTCTTCTCTAGCGATCGTAGCGACCGCCGTGGCCCTGACTTCGGTTGCCGCTCTGGCCCTGGCCACCACCCGGTGGTCCCGTGCCGCGCTGCTGGTGCATGTTGCGGAGTCCGGCCTTGAGGGCGTCGAGTCCTGGACGCGGAGGTGGCACTCCTGCCGCACTGTACGACTGGGCCGGCTGGAGGCTCCCGCCAAAGGCCGACTGGATCGGCGCCGCTCCACCACCGCCGCCACCGCGTCCACCGCCATACTGGTTACTAGTACCCCCATCGCGACGGCCACCGCTATTGTTGTAACCGCCACTGCTGTTTCCATAGCCACGCGCACCGCCACCACTATTGTTGTTGTAGCCGCCACCGCCACTGTTATTGTTGTGGCCGCCAGAGCGGCCGCCGCCTCCATTGTTGTTGTAGCCGCCTCCACCATGTCGGCCACCTGCATTGTTTTGTAAGTTTTGGTAGTTGCCATAACCACCACTGCCACCACCACGACCGCCACCGCCTTGATGCTGGTTCCCCGAGTCTCCTTGCTGGCCGCCGTACTGGCCACGCTTGTTGCGCGGCTCTTGCGAGCCCCAGTTGCCGTAGCCGTTCGTGAGGTACTGGTTATACTCGGGGCGACCACTACCCTGGTCCCCACTGTGGTTGCCATAGCGGTTCACGTTGAGATTGTTGTTGGCGTACCCGCGACCACCGCCTTGACGGTTACCACCGTGGTTGTTATAGTTGTTGTTGTAGTTGCCGCCGCCACGGCCGCCTCCACCGCCATTGCGCTGGTGGCGCACGTTGGTCAGATTGGTCGCACCACCGGCGAGATCGACAATGTTAATGTTCGCCTTGCCAAAGAACGGGATCGAAATCTGGCGGTCCTGGTCCGACACGAGCACGGACGCGGGCCCCACGGCGCCCTCCAAGAGACTGCACTGGTGCTTGTTCCTGGGTGGGTTCTTGTACTGGAAGCTATAGCACTGGTTGTTGGGAATGTCCACGAGGCGACGCTGGCTCTTCTCGGGGCTTGGCACGACGCAGCCGATCGGGAAAAAGACCGAGTCGACAAAGACGAGCGTGCCGCTAAACGACTGCGAGATTGTTGGGTCGGCCTGGCCCTCGACCATCTCGGCCGAGGGCAACGGATCGGTGACCGGACACTTGGTGTGGAAAAACACGAGCTCCTTGCCAAATCGCTCGTTGCGTTTCTTCTCGGCGTCCGTGAGCTTCGAGTTGCCGTCGGCCATGGCCTCTAGCAACCGCTTCTCGTCGATAAACGGAAGTAGCACGACCCACAGCCAGGGCATCGCCTTTCCGTTGGGGTCCACAGGGATGTCCTTGGGGTAAAAGTCGATAATCGGCGACTCGGCCTCGCCCATGAGCCACCGGTACGGCTTGGGAATCGCGTGGCTACTTCCCTCGGGAAACACGCCCATGAGCTGCTCGAACGGACGGAAGGGAATCCCCTCTTGGAACTGGATCTGAAAGCGGTCCACGTTGCGCAGATCCGACGCAAACGGCGCATAGTGGAACGGGTAGAACCACTGCCACGACGCACAGCCGTCGTAGTAATACTTCATGACCCAGCACAGGCCTTCGATATAAGACTGGAACACTTTCTCACGGCCGCCACCGTGCTCAATGTCCTCGGCCTTGAGCTTGTCCGTGTAGTATCGCGTCTTCCATCCGGGCTCGCCAAGTCGCACAACGTCCTGCACTTCTTCTCGGTACTTTTCGAGCTGCTGCTCGACCGATTCTTTTATTCTTGCCTTGACGGCTTCTTCGGCCGTGAGCCCGCCATATTTCTTGTCGTTTTCGATCACCTCCTTGCCGACTCTTCGCTTCTTGACAATCTCGACGGCGCTATCCTTCGCGGCGGCTGCGGCCAATTGGTCTTTCTTCTCGTAACTGATGCGCTGCTTCCTTCTGCGCTCGTTCTCTTGCTGCTTGACGGCGCGGCGCTGGAAAATCACATCTTCAACGGCACCAACCTCGGCCAAAATGACGTCGACCCGCGAGAGATCGACTTCACCATGGTCGGTAATGTACCCACCGAGCGCCGGCAACAGCTTGGCGTAGATCAGCAGCAAAAAGTCGAGTGCGCCGTCACGAATATCGAGCGACGGCAAGTGCGGCAAAAAGTCATTGCCCACGAAAAAGCAGAGAAACACAAAGTCGTCGACCAGCCGTTCAAAGTCGTATGCAAACGGCAGCACGTGCGAGAGCGGCTCAAACTCGATTTGCAAATACTCGCGAAGCGTCGCAATGTGCAAAAACTGGTGCGGCTTTTCGTCACTGACCACGGCGTCGTCGTCGTGCTCGCCAAAGTCGCCGCGCTTGCGCTTGCCCGAGGGCACGCCGTTGGCGTCGAGCATCATTTGGTTCTGCTGCGCGCGCTCCTTTTCGTACTTGGCCTTGCCAAACAGCACTTCTTCGCGCAAGATTGAAAATTTCACTTCGTGCGTCGCGAGCCCCAGCATGATCAAATCGGCGTCGAGTCCGTGGAGCACGTGGTGCTGGTTCGGATCGTACCCGGGCTGCGCGCGCTGCGTGCGAATGTACGACATGAGCTTGTGCTCGCCTTCGCCCGGACACCCAGCGTCTGAAAACACAACCTATTGCGTTCAATAAAAACCAACAAATATCCCATGTCAGATCCAACAAAAGCCAACAAAAAATCCAACAAACCATACACACCTTGATGGACTTCCACGCTGGGTTGTGGTTGACGCGCTCGCGCACGTAGAAGCGCATGTACTTGGCGAGCTTGGACATGAACTTGGTACCAGGCGTAATGACGTTCGAGTCCCATCCTTCGCTCTGCTTGGCCGGCACCTTGTGGCCCATGGCCTGCATGTACTCGAGCGCCTCCTTCTCGACATCGCGGCGCTGCTCGGCCTCTTGCGCCGAGCGGAAGCGACGCGCGCGCTGCTGGTTCATCTTGGCACGCGGTGCGACACCATCGATCGCGAGGTACAGCACGCGGCGCGGGCGCACGGCCGCAAAGAGCCGATCGACGTACGCCATGATGTTGCAGTACATTTCCTCTTCGGTCTTTGGTGCGTCACCGTGCTCCGGGTGGCAACATGGGTGGATGAGGCCGTTCATGTCGATGTAGAGGTTGTCAATCTCAAAGCCATTGGGGTTCGGAGCGGCGACGTCCAGCAGCTCATAGTGCTTCTCGCCTTCGACCACGACGGGCCGCGCCTCGATGCAGTCGACGACGCATTTTGGGTACTTTTCCTGCACCCAGCGGTAAAACGCCGGAACGCCCATAGTGCTATGGAAGACAACGAAGGAAACGTTGGCGCGTTGGTGATCCAACAGTTGGCGTGTTGGAGGTGTTGGCGTTGGCGCGCTGGTTCTTCGTGGCACGGAGGGCCGCTTCGTTCCGCGGGAGTTGTTGGCGTGGTTTTCACCGAGTCGATTTCCCCTGTCGCCCCCTTGGTTTTTGATCCTTTCGCTCGCTTCCAACAAAACAAACCGAAGCGCGGGAGGCCACAGTATACAGGTGTATATAGTGTATACAGTCCGTTCTGCAAATAAGCGCGCTACGGAATTTATCGACCTTTACAAATAGATTTCTTCTTTTTCCAAAACAGATCTGCGCGCACTTGCGGAATACTGATTACCTTGAATTATCTATAACTCAGCTGCACGCTTATTTGCAAAACGAACTGTACAAGAACGAGACACAACAGGCGAAACAGCGTCACACCTGTGTTATACGATTCTCGTACCATACATCACAGGCGAGGTAACTTAAACCAATGACATCGATGTATGTCACTCTCGCAAGGTGTCACCAGGGACTTCGCCTCGCCGCCATCACCACCATAAGCACGAGGTGGCGGGAACTAATCTCGATCCATCGTCTCCACGCGTCTCTGGTAAATACACGGCGTCTCTCCGGAGTGCTCTCGCTCCGATCCGCCGCCTCGTCTCAGAAATGAACGAGCTACGCGGGCCGCCGTCTCTGCCGCCCTTCGCTAGTGTCCCTGGCGCCAACGGCGCCGTGCATTTCCCCACTGGAACGGCCGCTACCGCCGCTACGAATCCGCGTCGCAGCGTGCGCATGATGAAGCGCGCGGGCGAAGGCTCGTTCGGCATGACGCTCGAACAGGATCCGAATGCGACACTGAACGACTTTCCGCGCGTCTCGTACGTGTTCCCTAACTCGGCCGCATGGCGCGCTGGCGTGTGCTCGGGCTGGACCATTGAGGCGATCAACGGCGAGAACTGCCGTGGTCGGCTCGTGCGCGACGTCGCGCCCATGTTTCGCGATCTGGAAGATGTACGATAAAAACTAGTCGCGATTCTGAGGTCAGGGAACTGGCCAAGTGGGTTTTTTTTTCTCACCGATTCCCTTTCTTATTCATAGGTCACGCTGTACGTGGATGTGCGGACCGAGACCGTGGCCGTCCTGCCAATGCCGTCGCTGGTGGGCGCGCAGTACCTCTCGACCGCGAGTGTGTTTGTACCGCCGCCGCAGCAGCAGCGCGGTTTACTTGGTCCGGGACCCACGCACAGGCATCCCGCGCATTCTACGGCAGCAGTGGTCCCGATGGCATCGTCTCCTGCCACTGTCGCGAATGGGCGTATGGCCATACACAGCAACAACAACACACACCCGAACGGCGTGTCCGTGCATCGATCGACTACTGCTACGGCGGGCGTGTCTCCCATGGTGACAGCATCGACTTCTGCTTCAAATACCGCACCGTCGACAACGAGACCGACGTTGGTGGTAGCACAGAGACCCTCGACAACTTCTGCTGCTGCTGCCTCGGCTGCCGTCTCTAGTGCCCCATCTCCTCTTGGTACACCGACTGCGATGTCTGCCGCGCGACCGCTTCCGCCTACTAGTACTCATGTTGCAGCGGCACAAGCAGCCAGCGCCGCGCCAGACACCGCGACCGAGCCGACTCGTGCTCCTGGCAAGAAACGCGCGCGTTCACAGTCGGACCAAACCATGGCAGCCAGCGCGACGGCGACGGTCACAGCGGCAGCGGCGGCAGCGCCAGCGCCAGCACCCGAACCTGGAAACGGGAAAAAGCGTGCACGGTCGCAGAAGCGCCGACAGAGTGCGCCTCCACCAGCGGTCACTACGTCATCCTTCATTATGGACATTTCGGAAGCAGGGGACGAGGACTATTCTGGCTTTGTCTATTGTACGTCTAGTGGAACGCTAGACGCCATGCCATGGCTGAACTGATTTTTTTCTGATACTAATATGTTCTATCAAAACTGTAGGTTCCGACGAGGATGACGTTGAGGAAGTCTCACCTCCACCCGCATCCAGTCGTCGCACGTCGTCTCGTCAGGCTGAATCAGGAGGCCGTGTACGCCGCAGCCTCACGGTCTCGCGGCTCATGGCCATGAATTTTAACCAGGAAGAGGCCGAACTGAGTGTCCAGGCGTGTGGCCAGGATCCCGACAAGTGCATGGTGTGGATTGTGGCGTATCGGGAAGAGCAGCAATTCATGAATGACCTCAACCAGGCGTCGATCGCGTCCGAGAACCAAAGGCGTCTGGATGCGGAGCAGCAAGACAGACAAGAGTTGGAGACGCTCCGCCAGACCACGGCGTTTGCGTCACTCTTCCCAACCGTACGTTTTTTTTCTACAGTGTCTCTTCCGTTCTGACCCTGGACTCATGGCTGTACTGGTTTATTCTACGGCAGTCATACATTCTCAACGACCTCGCCAATGCGCCGCGCCTCAGGGAAATGCTCTCGTCGACGATTGGCGAGATTGCGGCGGATACGCTCATGCGGACGCTCATGACCAAGCTGCTTACAGTAGAAAGCAAGGCCATTCGGTGGTACAAGGATGCATGCAAGTGCTACATGCTTGAGCTCGCCGCACGGCTCGAGGCGGCCTTTGCCTCGCATGACGTGATCGCGTGCTGTGCGACGCTCATGGCGACCCAGTCGGCCACGGAGGCGTGCGCGTTTGTGCAGGCGCTTCAAGAAGAGGAGCAGGCGCTGACGCAGGCGCTGTTTTTCATGCCCGAGAACCAGGGCGGCGTGCCCCTAGCGTTCCTGCGCGCCGACGAGTCGATGCAGTTTAGTCTGGACGATGACGGCTTTGAAGTCGTGGACCAGGCGCCGTCCTCTGAGGCGTCGCCCGGCCAGGACGATGGAACGGAAGAGAAAATGGAGATGTAGCAAGTGAACTCAATATTTACGAGTACTAGGAAATACACGCAAGAGTCCCCATGCTCCATGCTTCATGCCGTCCCCCTTTTGTCTAGTTACTCGCTTTCTCTCTCACGAGGAGGACTCGTTGTTTCATTTTAATGCGGCGTCACGTAGATGCCTTCGCCGGCAAACCAGAACGCGTGCTCATTGTCCTCGGTCGTCGCGCTCACTTGTTGCTGGCCGTTGATCGGACAACGCGGGCAATTCGAGTCGTCGAATCGCTCGCGCCAGCTTGTCGCGAGCAGTCGTCCCGTGATGACACTGCGCAGCTTGACGAGCGCGTCGCGCTTCCACACGCCTTGCTCGTCGCACTCGCCGTCGGCGCTGCACTGCTGCGTCTCGACGCAGTCGACAATCCAATTGTCGCCGGCATCACCATCCCCGGCCACGCCAAAGCCGCTGACCTCGTGCTGCGGAGTGAGCGGCGCGCGGAAATCGTGCGTATGGAGATTGCGGCGCGTCGCAACGTGTTCGAGGCGGATCGTCGCGCCGCACTGGATCTTCGTGCCGAGTTCGCACGCCGTGGCACCGTCACCCTCTTTCACGAGCCAGTAGCTGTTTGGATCGTTCCGCGACGAGTGGGCCGTGACCGACTGCTGGCCGCTGCCGCTTCCGTACGCAATCTCGTGCGAGTGGAGCCGGAACCGCGTCGCATCGTGGACGAGCTTGATCGACGAGCCGCACGTCACCGACTCGAATCCGAGCGGGTCTGCAGGGAAAACAACTCATTTGTTAGGTATATGGTTCAAGTTAGGCCATTATATTGGGGATGCCATGCGTACAGGTGAGCTCCGCCGATGCGTCCTCCTGGCAGGCGTCTGCGCACGTGAACGCATGGTGGTCGCAGTTCACTTCGCGCACACGGCGGCGGTTCTCGCACTCGCAATAGCCCGAGAAGCCCGGCTGGATCGTCGCACTGCACGCCGCGTCGTTGTGCGGCTCGCGCTCGCCGTGCGGGTCGCACCGCGCGGTCGCGCGCCAGTGCAGACAGCGTGTTGCAGCACCACTGGCGTCGACACCTGGGATTCCACCGCTGTGGAGGGGCAGCGCGAGCAGCAGCACCGCCGCGGCCGCGACCGTCGTGAGCATACGTGGCACCATTTCGATTTTTAGGGAATGGAGCTTTCCAGATTGATACCGCCACCATACCGGTAGGAGGGGGAAACCGGTAATGGATGGTATTCTGAGCTCAGCCAGCATTTCACCAGAAAATCCGGAATCTTGGGTAAATGGCCACACATGCGCAGAAGAAACTAAAGACGGAAGCTGCTATGGCCGCCAAGACGGTGCTCATCACGGGCGCGAACCGAGGCATTGGACTCGCATTCGCGACGCACTACAGTAAGAAAGATGGAAGGTCATCGCTACGGCCCGCGACGTCGACGCCGCCAAAGGGGTACTGTACTTTTGATCTCCTGACGCATTGCTGGCCTGCTTAGCTTACGGGATGGCGCGTCGAATACTGAGTAGCTCAAGACGCTAAAACCGTGGAAGCTACTACCGCTGGATACGTCTAACGAACAGTCGATCTTGGGCGTCTCCACGGCGCTGAATGACGTGCCCGTGGATTTACTGCTGAACAATGCCGGCGTGCTCACGTCCAAGAACCTCAAGACGACCGACAAGCCCGACTTGATGCGTCAGTTTGAGGTCAATGCTGTCGGTCCGTTTCTCATGGCGCGTACGATGCTGCCGAATCTCAAGGCTGCGGTCGCTGAGAAGGGCGAGGCATTTGTCGTGCAGCTCACGTCCCGCATGGGCAGCATTGACGACAACACGTAGGGCGGGTACTTTGGCTACCGCGCGTCCAAGACGGCACTCAACATGATCAGCGCGAGCCTCGCGCTCGATCTCAAGCCCGAAAAGATTGGGGTACTGCTGCTCCACCCGGGCTACGTCGCGACCGAGATGACGGGCAACCACGGCGCGGTCACGCCCAAAGAGAGCGTCGCGGGCCTCTCCAAGATTATCGAACGCGCCACGCTCGAGGACTCGGGCAAATTTATCCACTTTGAAGGCGAGCAGTTGCCGTGGTAAATTGAATCGTTCTTTGCCTTTGCAGGATGAAGGGGGGAGGAACTGCCATTCACTTGAGGCTGGTGCTGGACTGATCGCTGCTTGGCGCTTGAGCTTGGCGGCCGTGGTGGAGTCGCTCCATGCGCTGTCGAAAGTATGGACTCCGCAGTCGACGGATCCGCATGCGCATCGATACAACCGCCGCTACCATCACCATATACAACAGCGTGTGTCGTTAGACCCGACTCGGTGACGGATTGAAAACTTGCCGTACTCGGACCTGTCGCCTGCAACAGCTCGGTCGCGACGCCGTCCATGTGCTCGCTCATCGCGTCCACTTCATCTTCGGCCGTCTCGAGCGCCTGCAGCACCGCGTACAAGCGCGTGAGGTCGTGCGCGTCGTCTCGATCCCCCATGTCTGCGTTTCCCCTCGTGGTGAAGAATGAAACAAGTTTGCGCGGGGAAATGTCGCATGGCAACTTCAACCTATCAATACCGGTATTTGAACCGGTATCTGCAATGTTCCCCATGTTGAAGCTCGACCGCTAACATTAGGCGGAAAAAGGGAAAACGCGCAAGGCGGGGGAAACCAACTAATCCATGTCGGCGTCTCCGCCGCGGTCGCTAGCGACGGCGCTGCGGACGCGTACTCTTGCCAACAACGATGCGCTACGCGACCCGACGCGCGACGAGCTCTTCAATGGGCCGACCCGCGCCAAGCTTCCAGCGACGATCCAGCAAATGGCCCAGGACGAGACGGCCTGTACGTTCTGCGGCGTGAGTTACTTTGTGTTTTCCGAAGTCCAGCAGCTTCAGGCCGCCGTCAAGCAGTACAAAAAGACCTTTCACGTACGGTGAGGCTGCATTGCCGTTTTTCGCTTATGGAGAGACTGACGACCACTGGTGGCGCAGGCGTTTGTGCGGTTCATGGAGCGCGAGCGCAAGGTCTCCTACGAGCTCAAGGCGCAGGTCGTGGCGCTCAAGAAAGACATGGACGACAGCGTCACGACCTGCAGTTCCATGGTCCAGAAAGTCGCACTCGAAAGCCAGCAGCTCCATGCTGCCAACGCGCAGCTCACGACACAGCTCCAGAATGCCCAGCAAAGCAACGGCGACGCGCAACGCGAACTTGCGCAGCGCCAGGCGCAGTGGCGACGCGACCAAGAAGAGTGGAAAATGGCGAGCGTGCTGACCGAGCAGAAGCTGCGCAACGAGATCTTGCACTTGGCGAGCCAAGCAGAAAAGTGCCGATTGCTCTCGGCGTCGCAAGAAACCGAGTGGCAGACTAGTCTGGCACGCGAGCAAAGCACCATCAAAGAACTTGAGACGGCGGTCACGGCGACGCGCGCGTCGATGGCAGCGGCCGAGCGACTCGCCGTGACCGAGCGCGACGTGCTCAAGCAGCAGCTGCTCGCTGCCAACGAGCGCGTCGACGTCGAGCGTGAGACGGCCAAACAACTCGAGACCCAGCTTCACGCGGTCCAACATGAGCTGCAGCGCGTGGTCGCATCCAGTGATAGTGAGCGCGCGGCGTTTGCGCAGCTGAGAGGGGACTTCGCGGCGCTCAAGCTGCAGCTGCTGGGCCACGAGAAGACCCGCGCTGCATTCACGGGCGAGCGCATTGACGTACGCGAGCAGCTCGACAAGTCCAACGACCTCGTACGATCGCTTCGTGTGGAAATCGCGACGCTCGAGAAAAACGCCGAGGCGAACATAGTTAACACGGAGAACCACAAGCTCGCGTACACGCGCGAGCTCGAGCAGCTTCGGAACGAGCACGGCCAGGCGATCAACTGCGTGCAGCGCGACCATCAAAAGGCGCTGGGGGAGCTCAAGCAGCAGCACGCGACGTATATAGAGTACCTGCAAAAGCAGACCAGTGAGGCGGCCGCGCTGAGTACCAATGCGCTCCAGCAGGGGCGCGTCGAGATAGACGCCAAGCTGCGTAATGCCGAGACACAACTGGTTCTCACGAGAAGGCAACTGCAGGAGAGTAGTGACGAGCTGCAGGTGCGTATTGGATGGATG
>JAADVC010001037.1:0-13127 GCA_023334575.1 Pythium volutum | reverse complement strand
GAGGTTAGCAAACGAAGTACGCGTGCGCCACTGGTCCATCATGTGCTCGTGCATAACAAGATGGCCACTACTTTAATTGCAAAGTCCACGCAGATTTTTGCACCTCCATTCCAAAATGAAACTGGGGGTCCCGAGTTTCCATTTTGCGATTGTGAGGTGCCAAAATCTGAAAAAATCTGCAGCTGGGCCTATGTTGGGGATGGACTCAATGTCGTAATTCCTTTTTTAACAGAAATTGCAATACCATCAAAGCAGCAATGCGCTTCGGTAGGCCACTGAAGTCCATGAAAGGACAGTAACAATAGACCGCTACAATAATCCTCGTCTTGTTCTTCATTATCTGTCCATCGCATCCTCCATAGTAATTGTTCCCAAGATCTAGAGCTTCTCCGTGCACTTGGAGAAGTTCGCAATATGGAATGTTGGGGTGCGAACTTAGTGGTCTGTGTTTTTGGGTACGTCCAAAACAGGATTATTAGGGATCATGAAAGCCAAATAGATCTGTTTTCGACGACGTTCTCATCCACCAGCTGGGATTAGAAGGGAAAGCAGTGTTTTGGAGAGCCTGCAATTCAAAAATGAATTGCACTTCATTCGCGAACGCGCACCGAGTCAGAACGTCAATCACAAGGGGCTCATCAGTTTTCCCTTCCCAGTAGCTACAGCACGAGCGATGGCGGCGGATTCGCCGCCGACGTTCACGAGCAACCGCGCGAGCTTTGCGCAGCGGCAGGTCAATCAGGAGCAGCTGCGTGCGACGCAAGAGGAGCTCGCGACCAAGATCCACGAGCTCCAGATCTACGAGTCCAACTACATTCAGCTCAAGAAGGATCTGTCGCGGTGGAAAAAGAAATTTGAGTTTATCTTTCGCGAAAACGAATTGCTCTCGCTCGAAACGACCAAGCTCGATGCGTCCCACAAGCAGATTGCGTTTCTGCAGCAAGAGATCAAGTTTAAAGAAGAGGAAAGCGAGGCACTGCGCGGACTCGTGAGCGCGCTCGAGGCCTCGAATAAAAAGGCGCGCGCGTCGCGGCTCGACTCGGCCGCACGGCTCGCGCAACGCCGGGATCTCCCCGCGGCGGCAGCGGCCGGTGCAGCTGTACTAGACCAGAGCACGTCGGCTGGGAGTGGCTCGAATGGCGTCGACTCGCGGCCCGTGGCCGAGCAGCTCGAGCGCGAACGCAACGACCGCGCAATTGAAAAGGAGCGGTTCGAGTCGGAAATACAGGCGCTCAAGGCCGAAAACAACATGCTGCTCAAGGACGTCGACCGGCGCGAGGCCGCACAGCAGCTCAGCGACGAAAAAGTGCTGGCCCACAAGCAACGCATTGTGAGTCTGGAGCAGTCGCTTAAGGACGAACAGGACTCGCACATGGCGCAGTTGCGCGAAAAGCAGGATTTGATTTCGGAATTAGAGACCCAGATCCAGCAAATGGAGCGACGCCGCCGCTCGTCGGCCGTGAGCCGCGACGAGGCCGACGCAATGGGCACGCCCGGGTTTGGCCCGGCCGCGCATTTGCTGCGCACGAAATCGATTGACGAAGAGATTGTGGACGACGACGACGAACCGGACACGCCGCCGGGTACGCCGCCGCCCATTTCCGCGAGCGCGCTCTTGCCACCGACCGACCCCTCGGGCGACCAGATCGTCAAGGACTGGGAAGACGACAAGAAGATTCGCGCGGCGAAATCGACCGAGTTTGAGTGGCACCGCATTGACGATTTTATCCAGAAATTGCCCATTGAAGCCAAAGACGGCGCCGAGCGCATTTTGCGGGAAGTGTTGGATCCCAACCGCGTCTCTGCGATTGCGGAATCGCAATTGCTGGTGCGTAGCATCCCGCGCGAGCTCAAGAAGGAGCTCCAAGAGTTTGTGATTCCGCTGCTCAAGGCCCATAGCCACCTGCGCGTGACGTACGCGACGCTGCAGCGACGCACAGTCGTCGCCGACATTCGACTCACGCTCGAGCCGCGCGGGCAGCAATTCACGGGCGGACTGGCGCTCGGCGAGAAGCGGTTTGGCCGTGATCACTTGTTTTACGGACCGTCCCACGACGACGTCACGCGGCTCGTGCTCCACACGGCGCGGTATTTGACCCACGAGAAAAAGGCCATTTACATTTCGAAATCCCAAGAAAAGCTGCACCGGCACCACCAGTCGGTCTCGACGACCATGAGCTCGGAGACGGACACCATGCCGCCGACGCCGACGCCGCAAGACGCCGATGGCAATAGACCTAGTGCATTGGGCGAGCCCGCGAACGGTACGACCGTCGAAGACGGAGGAGGTCCGTCGACCGGTCCATCGACTGGCTCGTCTAGTAAAAGTGGTGGCGGGTCGAAAAAGTGGCCCATTGGCTTGAGCAAGACCAAGAAGCTCATGGGCACGATGGCGGCGGCCGCCAAGCAGCGCGTCACGCGGCTCAACCAGACCAAGCACGTCCACGACGGCACGACGTGCCAGTTTTGCCACACGACGCCCATTGTCGGTGCGCGGTACACGTGCTCGACCTGCGTGGGCTTTGATTTGTGTGAGAATTGTTACTCGCTCGGCGGCCACGGACTCGAGAATTCCGACGAGCTTTTCTATCGTGTCCAAGAGCTCGTGCTGGCCAAGTGTCCACGGCTCGTGGAAGAACTGGATCTGCTCGAGCTGCTGCGGTTTGAGATTTGCCGTTCCAACTTGCGTAAATTCAGCTTTTGCCTCAAATGGCTGGCCGATATTGTCAATGGCAAGTCGTCGCAGCAGCTCCAGGCGCGTGCGCTCGAGATTCCGGGCATTCGCCGCGACATTCGCAAGCTCTTTGTGCCGCTCTTGATTCGCGTGTGCAGCGACCGCGTCGACCTCGAGGTCAAGACTGAGTGGGAATTGGAGAGCGACAATGCCGCCGAAGTCCACAGCGTCGACCACGGCGGTGCCGCGGGCCGACCGTCGCTGGGCGGCGGCGAGGGCGACGGCCGCTTTCTCGAGACGCTCCGCATCTGGGTCGCCGACCAGTTTCGCACGACGTCGCCGTTTGTTGAGCGCAGCTTGCTCAAGTTTCGCGAGGGCATGGCGGTCGAGGGCGACAGCGACGACGAGGCCGCGGCCAGCGACGGCGAGCAGTTTGTCGAGGACGAGACGCCGCGGCGGCGCGCGGCCACGGCGGCCGCACGGCTTGAAGACCGCGTGGCATCGAGCGGGCACCGCGTGGTCAGCCAAGAGTTTTAGCAAAGGAGGAGGAGAAAATAGGTACTGCATATTGGCCATGACCTTCAAATACGTGTGCAGGGTCATTGTGTTTCATGCATAGCATCGCAGATGCTGGAGATGGCTGCATTGTTACTGTCATGTCCAGGGGTCGCATCTCCTCTGCTTGCCTCGATTGACAGTACAGCTGTACCTCGCTAATCGCATGACAGGCAGAGCGAATTTTCTGGATCAAGATGCAACAAATTTTCCAAATATAATAAAACGCAAAATCTCCAAATATCGAGATCTGAAGGGTGGCGGGGGAAACATTTCCCAACTCCGACACATACGCGGCATCAAGACGCCACCACAGGGGAAACGCCCCCTCTCTTACTTCCCCCCCCATTCTCTCTCTCGCTGTGTGAAGATGCTGTGCAGCCTCAGTGGCCAAGTGCCCGTAGAACCCGTGGTCTCGATCAAGTCGGGCCACGTCTTTGAGAAGCGGCTCGTGCTCGCGTACCTCTTGCAGAACCAGTCGCGGTGCCCCATCACGAACGACGAGCTGGACGCCGACAAGGACCTGCTCGCGCTGCAGGCGTCGCCCGCTGCGGCTTCCGGATCTACTAGTACCAGTAACGCCTCGGTGAGTGCGTTCTCGCCCGAGGCCGCGAGCATCCCGCAGATTCTCGCGCTGTTCCAGAACGAATGGGACGCCGTCATGCTGGAAACGTTTACGCTCAAAAAGCACTTGGAAAAAACGCGCCAGGAATTGTCCCATGCGCTTTACCAGCACGATGCCGCGTGCCGTGTGATCGCGCGACTGAATGCCGAGAACGAATCGCTGCGCACCAAGCTCACGGCGCGTGCAGCGGCTTCTTCTACCAATACCCAGAACGGCGACGACGTCGACATGGACGGAAGCGACGGCCTCAGCGCCGAGGCGATTGCGACCATTGAAGCCCGTCAAAAGGCACTCGCAAAGCTGCGCAAAGACTTCAAGAAAAAGGACGCGCCGCAGCGCGCGGCGCTGCTCGAGAATCTTGGCGACTGGAAGGCCGCGTCGAGCCACACGCTCCACGACTCGGACAAGCCGGGGGTGATGGCATTGGCGATCGACCCGAAGCAGCCGCAGCGCGTCGCGACGGGCGGCGTCGACAAGCAGATTCAAGTGTTTAGCACGGCCACGCAGCAGCTCACGGCCACGCTCACGGGCCACGCGAAAAAAGTGAGCGACGTGGCGTTCCACCCAAGCGCAGATCTGCTCGTCTCGGGCGCGTACGACAAGACGGTCAAAATTTGGAGTGCCAATGACAAGGGCTACGCGGCCGTGCACTCGCTGACGGCCCATGGCGACGCCGTCACGAGCGCGTCGATCCACGCGACGGGCGACTATGTGCTCAGCGCGTCGCTCGACGCGACGTGGGCGCTGTCGGACATTCGCAGCGGGAAACTGCTCGCGCGGTATACGCTCGACGGCGAGGCGGTCCATGGCCAGACGGCCAAGAACCCCAATGAAGCGTTGTGCGCCGTGTTCCATCCGGACGGTGCAATTTTCGGCACGGGCTCCAAGAGCAAGCACGTGCAGATGTGGGATCTCAAGAGCATGGCCAGTGTCGTGGCCTTTGAAGGCCATTCGGCCGCGGTCAACAGCTTGGCGTTCTCGGAGAATGGGTACCAGCTCGCGACGGGCAGCCAGGACGGCGTCGTGATTGTGTGGGATCTGCGCAAGCTGAAGAGCGTCTTTGAGATTAACCTGAATGAAGCTGGAGGTAAAAAGAAGATGGGACCGATCCACCAAGTGAGCTTTGACCCGAGCGGCTCGTACCTCGTGGCCGCCGGTGCGAGCATTCAAGTGCTGAAGGAAGTGGGCAAGACTGCGTGGGAGGTTGTGAAGAGCTTTGACGACCACAAGGCCGCGGTCACGAGTGTCGAGTTTGCGCCCGACTCGACCTACTTGGCGTCCACGTCCATGGACCGCTCGCTCAAGTTTTACAGATAAGTGAATGATCCAAGAAGAAGCCTCGACAAGGTACGCCATGATGGAGACACACAAGACGAGACCACGGAGGTAAGGCTTCTAAAATACATTTGGCGATTGGATACTGAGCAGTTGGGTAGACTTCTCAATCAAAAGGACGATCTTCCATCCATCAACGAAAGCGGCCACTCGACGGCCGCGACGAAGAGGACGAAGACGACGACGATGATGATGGACGCTGCTGAAGCGCCGCAGCACGCGGCAGAAAGCCTTGGAGCACGTCGGCGTGTTCCTGCAGCAGCCGTTGCTTGGCCTGCTCGATGACCTGGCGTCGGTAGGCCTCGTCTTGTTCCTGGCACTCACGGTCGCGCTGCTCGCGCTGCAGTTCCTCGTGGAGCATTTGTTGCTTGATGGCATTGTGACGCGCAATCTCGTGCTTGTATTCCTCCTTCTGCTTGCGACGAAAGGCGGCCATCTCGGCGTCGCGCCGCGCCTCGGACTGAAATTTCTGGAGCAGCATGGCGTTGAACGCGTCTTCCTCTTGCTGCTGGCGCGCCAGCAGCTCCTGCTTGAGCTGGAGTTGGATCGCGTTGCTGTGCATCATCTCGTCCTTGGCGCGCAGCTTGGCGTCGCGCTTGTCGTCTTCTTGCTGCTTTTTCTTTTGCAGCATTTCTTCTTCCCACAGCTCGTCGCGGAGCTGCTCGATCTCGTGGTCGGCGCGCATCTTGGCACGGATCTCGCTTTCGACGGCACGGAACCGCGCGTCGTCCTCGGCTTTCTTTTGCTCGCTCAGCGCCTTGACACCGGCTTCGCGTGTCTCTACCTGGCGACGGTACGCGGCGATGCGCTCTTCCTCGTGGCGCGCGTGCTCGGCCTCGAGCTGTAGCGCACGCTCCCGTTCGGTCTGCGTGCGACGAATCATGTCGCGCGTCGCGTCGCGTTGGCCTTCTCGCCGTGCGATCTCGTCAGCATCCTCCATCTCGATCTGCTGGATGAGCTGCTCGATCTTGTGGCGTTCGCGCTCGGCCTCGAGCTCGGCCTCGCGCCGCAGCTCTTGGCGCTGGATCATTTGGTGCTGTAGCCCGCTTTTGGCCTGCACGGCATCGGCACGGCGGACGAGCGCTTTGTTTTGCGCGTCCACGAGCGCGCGCTGGCGGTCGTACTCCATTTGCTGCTCGATCGCGACCTCGCGCGTGCGGTCCATGACCTCGAGCGTCTGCCGCTCGGCTTGCTGCACGGCGCGGTCCTTGTTCATGTAGGCCGTCTTGAGCAGCGTCTCGAGCTCACGCAGCTCCTCGCTCGACTCGCAGATGCGCTGGATCTCGCGCTCCTTTTGCTCAGTCTGCTTTTTGGACCGCTCCATAACGTGCGCTAGCTGCTCGTTTTGCTGGAGCTCGCGCGTGTGGCGCGCCGCGGCGCTGCGCTGCTGCGCATGGGTCTCATCGAGCATGCGCTCGGCAGTGAGCTGTGCGATCTGGTTCGAGCGGCGTCTCGTCGCGACGGTTGCGTCCGACTGGATGTGGAGCGATTGCAGCTGGTTGGTCTTTGTGAAGTGGTGGATATTGGCGGCCTCGTACTCTTGGCGGCGCCGCTCGAGCTGGAGCTTGTCGACGGCGCGCGTCGTCATGCGCGTGCTCGTCGGGTACGGGAACGACATGGCTGTTGTAGAGCAGATAGATGACACAAGAGCTTGGATGGAGATGCTGGAAGCAGGCGGCGTTTCTCCAAGAAGATCAGACCCAGCGCGGAGTGAACCCATTTGTGCCTCTTCGTGATCTCCTGGAATTAGATCACAAGGAGTATACACGTATATCCAGTTACATAGTATACTATGTACTCCAGTAGTATACGCCCCGTACCGGTATGTGATATCAATATTGGTGAGACGCCAAATCACTTCGAAGTCATCATGATTCATTCATGACCAGACCAGACCACTCCTGACAGTCCTCCTGCGGCTCATCTACTGTACTGAATCGGCCTCATTTCAGACCACTGCTGAACGTCATCCTGCTGCTCATCTACAGAGTCGGCCTCATGCAGCATAAGCTTACTGGGCGGTATCGTTAAATGCCCGTTTCCGACGCATCTGACATGCCAGTGGCATGCCACGATCCCATGCATCCACGGTACAGTGCTGAAGGCTTATGACAGTTGTGGCAGTCAGACATGGCAGTGGCACTGCAGCGAGTCTGCTTGTCACCACCACTGGGCCAGTACTGCCAGTGGCACTGGCAGTGGCGACAAGTCCCCATGCATCTGAGTATGCAAGATGCATCTGAGAATGCCTTATGAGTGTACTCTAACCACACCTGAGAAAAGATCCGTCGCGTTCGTTTGATGGGTGATGGCTGCTGCGTCCTCGTAGCGTGCGTCGCGCTGAATTGATTCAACCTACTATGCCAAAACAAGTCATAGTTGACTCTATTTTGTGAGCAGGCGAATTAAACTACCCACCGCAAAATGGTACATAACCGTTTTATCTCACCTGAATGTAGAATTATATATATCTTCAATTCGCTGGGATCTATCCCGTGGCTTTTCTTTGCGCGAGTTGGCGCGTGCCTTGGGCGTCTCTCGTTGCACCAATCGCTCCGATTCGTCCGTGGGCACGCGTCGGCCCTCAAGAAGTAAAAGTACCGTAGTGACAGTCGGCATGTGTGTGCCTCGCGCCTATCTCATTCTCCCACTCTATCCACGCGCCACTTCGTTTTCCGCACGGCGACACGCTCCCAGTCTGAACCGCACACGTGGATGGGGATCTGTCTCTCTCTTCTCTGGACCAACGGATTCCGCAACGAAAGGTGAACCTCATGGTTTGATGGTGCAAACGTTGGCGCTGGCGTAACATAACTGTCGACGGAAAAGAGGTGAGACCTTGCCAATCCCTTCGGGCTGTGGTGTGCGGGCAACGAGTCTCTCACTCTCGCTTTTGCCTCGCTCCTACCAAGGCTCAAGTCCCCACGATGGCGCCGATCCAAGCGCCACCGCAAACACCCGAGCAACAAGATGCGTACGCACCGCTCAAGACGCCAGAAGACCGTGTCGGAGACAAGACGACGCCCGTGGCGTCCAGCGGCGGCCGCGTTGTCGTCGGCCGCATCGCGCAACTGCTCGTGTTGCTCTGCATGGCCTTTTACGTCTTTGGCCAAGTGCTCGTGCTCATGCCGCTGTACAGCGACAAGGTCGCCAAGACGATCCAAGTGTGGTGGGGCGTGCCCAAGACCCAGCCCAAGGGCGGCACCAAGGGCCACGCCGAGATGGTGCGGCCGACCTACTTTACGCTCTTTGCCGTGCTGCCGCTCGTCGTGATTGTGCTGCTGGTCGACTATCTGCGCACGCACAATGTGCGCCGCCTGTCGTCTCAGTACATGCTCAAGCTCGCGCTCGTGCTGCGCCGCAAGCCCGTCGTGCTCGGCACGCTCTCGTTCTGGAGCTACGGCGAGTGGCTCTTTTTCAGTGCGCTCGTGCTGGGCAATGCGTTCGTCTTTGTGCGGTACTACACGAATCGCGTGCGCACCAAGAAGCCCGACGACTTTAACGCGTACCTCGAGTGCTTTGGCCTCTCGCTCGGCTTTACGTGTCTCTTCAACATGGCGTTTCTCTTGTTGCCGGCGACGCGCGGCAGTGCGTGGATGGAGTTTTTCAACATTTCGTACGCCAACAGTATCAAATACCATCGCTGGTTGGGCATTGTCACAATGGTCACGGCGCTGATCCACGGGGCGTCGTACTACGTGGTCTGGCTCCGTGAAGGCCACTGGATCAAAGAGGCACTGCCGTGCTTTACCGACAAGTGCAACATTGCCACGAACAAGGCCGCGTCCAAGGCGCTGCAAAACTTTACCGGCCAGGTCGCGTTTCTCCTTTTCGTGCTCATGGGCCTGACGTCGATCCCGCTCGTGCGTCGCCAGTTTTACAATGTGTTTTACTACACGCACCAGCTCATGTTTCTCGCGGTGCCGCTGCTCGCGCTCCACTGGATCAACACGATCTGGTGGTTCTTGCCGACGCTCGTGCTCTTCTGCGGCAGCCGCGCCGTGTCGTGGGTCAACGGCTTCTCGCCCGTCGAAGTGCTCGAGGTCACGGCGCTGTCGCCGCAGCTCGTCAAGGTCGTGTTCAAGCGATCGTCCGGGCGCGACGGAGTCTACAAAGTCGGCCAGTTCCTCTACCTCAATGTGCCGGCCATTTCGAGGCTGCAGTGGCACGCGTTTACGATCGCGTCGTCGCCGCGTACGAGCGCCACGACTGTGACCGTGCTGCTCAAGTCGCTGGGTGACTGGACCAAGGACTTGGTCGACCACGCCAACGAATGCAAAGACAAGAATGTGGTGCCGACCGTCTTTGTCGATGGCTTTTACGGCGCATCACTCGAAATGTACGACGAGTACGCGACCGTGTGTCTCGTCGCCGGTGGCATTGGCGTGACGCCGATCCTCTCGATCTTGAACGACATGGTCGCCAAGCTGGCGACGTCGCCCGCAGAGCTCAAGCAAAAGATCGTGTTCCTCTTTGCGTTCCGTGAACTCGCATTGCTTGAAGAGATCTCGCCCGTGCTGGTCAAGCTGCGCGAGCTCGATCCGCAGCAGCAATACGTGCGTTTCCACTTGACGCTGACCAACGCCGTGAGTGACGAGGCGCTCGACACGGAGCTGACGCCGCGGGACCCACCCAAGACAGCGGAATCCACAGGCCAACACCGTGCGTTTGCACAGCCGTTCCGGTCGGGACCGGTCAAGAGCGTCGCCGTGATTGTGGCGTTCACGCTGTCCATCTTTTTGATTTGTATCATTGCGTACGGCACCAAGATCAAGCGTATTGATGCCAAGCTCTGGCCGGTCGAGCAGCTCGTCACGGCCTGCCTCGTCATGGGCGGCGCCGTCGTGGGTGTGGTCGCCGTCGTATTGGCCGAGCGTCTACTCGCCAAACACCGCGAGGCCACGCATCACGTCGTGCAGGATCTCAGCACGCCGTTTGCGGTACAGTCGCTCCAGATCCAAACGTACCGCGAGCTGCTCGCGGAGCTTGGTGTCGTGGTCGGCGAGCAGCCTGACGTCGCCGCTGTGCTGCGTGAGACCCACGCGACCCACGCGGCATCGACCAGTGGCTTTTCGCAGTCTACGATCGGCGTGTTTGCGTCCGGCCCCGAGACGCTCAAGCGCGCGGTGGACAAGGCGATCGCGCAGATTAACGTGAGTGCGTTCGATCTCCGCGAAGAACAGTTTGAGTTGTAGAGAGAGACGAAGAGGCTGTGGTAGAAGTCGTCGTCCGTCCGGACTGTGTCCCACAATACTAACTAGGTTATTATACTAGTAGTATACTTGTGCTTTCGTACTGAGTGGCTACATTGTCGTGGTAATTCGCGATTGGCTTCTTGGCCCGGCGTATGAAAACGAAAGCTGTGGCAACATGGAATTGCCTGGCGACGTGCAGACGTCTAGCTGCTCGTTTCTGCTGCAGGGCGCTGTACAGAATGCCTCGACTATACGTGGTAAAATCTACTACGGAGTCGTAGGAGACGGTGTGGCCCAGGCAACAGAGTCTCTGATGGGGATCGAGGAAGGCGCCGACCCCAATTTGCTCGCCACCTGTGATGCAGTGTCGTTCACATGAACAACACAGCAGTACCGGCAACTGTAAATACGTACACTGTAGCCATTGATGTTCAGTACTCGTGCTCGTTGCCAACTGAATCCATCTTTTTGCTTGATCGATTAAGATTTCTTCAGCAGGAACAGAATGGCACGATTATTTTTTTCGCGCAGCCGAATCCGTCCAGAATCGTCATGACGTACCGGTAAACGGCTTGGCGGTTGTTGATTACTAATTTAGTAGTCGTTTCCACGTGGCCCGGTTATGTGTGATCGGTCAGCCACCATCCAATTGTAGTCTAGGGGTAGGGAAATCAGTAGAAAAAGCGTTCGTGATTGGGTATTAAACGCGACGTGGATTGTTTATGTGCAACGAGAAGGTGAGACCACAATTCAACTTTGGTCTCACCTATATAATCTCTGGCCAGAGTGATCACCTTCTCGTCCTGGCCAGTGGCCAGGTTCACGGGATCCGAGACGGCGTCGCTGCCTTCTACATCGTACCGGTAGTACTTCTATACTACTACGTAGTACTGTACTAGTAAGTACGTTGAACTCCAGACTACAGTGTACTCTAACCAAAGCAAAGGTTCAGGCTCTTGCGGTTGAATGCACCAGGAAGGGAGGCAGATGTATAAGCGATGGATAGCGGCTCGTTTTCATATAGCGCAAACAAAGTCAAACGGGAAAATGATAAATGAAATTTACGGATAATACAGACAATTACCGACACTCCACGACACTCTACGCAACTTCTACAGGAACAACTTACGCCCATACAATGGGGTACCATAGCGACAGACAGTCGACTGCCATGCCGCTAATAGAGCTCTACAGTTCAAACTCTTCTTCGTGAATGTCAAAGTGGCTCGCGCCAATGTCGTGGACAGCGTACGCGACCGCGCGCTTCATGGCCTTTGGACCAGACACAAACACACCGACGACCGGCTTGCCATTGGTCGCGACCGACTTGTCGTTGTGGAAGTCGAACGCTTCCTTGACGACTGCTGTGGTGTTGGGTCGCTCGCCCACGACGACGCGGTAGTGGCTCAGCAGATCGTTGTACGTGTGGATATCCGAGACCATAAAGGCCGGCGTGCCCACAGTCTCGAACACGTTGAGCTCAATCTCCTTGGACGCGGTCGAGCCTGAGTCCGACAGCTTGCGCTTGGAAAGTTGCTCGGCAAACACGTACGCAAACACGATCCCTGCCGACGCCATCACCATGAGAGGCTCGAGAACGCCCTGTAGCGGCCAACGGTTCTTGTAGCTACCGCGCATGGCCTTGCCGCCCCCATACTCGAGGAAGATGAGCAGCAGCGCAGCGACGACCACGACGCTTGCGAAAGCCAAGACGCGGTACATACGCGACTGCAGCGTTTCGGCGAACGCGATCGGCGTCGTCGCCTTCGACGCATAGGCCGTCGGCTGAGCTTCGCGGTTCTGGACGCGATCCGTGTCGAGGCGGCGAGCCAGCGTCTCGTCCGATGGCTGGCGCGTGAGGTAGAAGTGGGTCTTGAAGTACCGCTCGTGTGGGTCAAGCGCCTTGAGCTTGGTCAGGACTGGATGCAGTTCCTCTAGCAGCGCCAGCTCACGGAACGAAAAGGCTAACACGACTTTTTGCGTCATCGTCTCGTGGTTGGCCAGCTTGGCCACGATGTCGTCGAGGATCGCAAGCGTGGACGCCACACCCATGCCACCGGCAACGAGCAACACAGTCGCAAACTCGTCGTACATTTCGAGCGACGCGCCGTAAAAGCCATCAACATAGATGGTCGGGAGCACGTTCTTTTCGTTGCACTCGTTGGCATGGGCCACAAGGTCTGTGGTCCAGTCACCAAGCGACTTGACCAACAGCGTGACGGTCGTTGGCGACGTGTGGGGTGACGACGCGATCGTGAACGGGTGCCACTGCAGCTTGGAAACGGCCGGCACGCTGAGGTAGAGGAACTGGCCGACGCGGTAGTGGCCGTCACGTCCAGGCGACCGCTTAATCACGACCTTGACAATGTCTTGGTCGATCACCGTGAATTCCTGGATGGCAATGGGCGCAAAGTTGCTCGTCATGGACCGCGCGCGGCCGTAGCAGTACACAATAAAGGTCGGGAAGATCCACCAAATGGTGCTGATCCAGTGCATGACGGCAAAGACCACAGCGAGGAAGAGAAGCTGCTGCGCGTAGTCATAGACGTTGTAGCACTTGCGGCGCACGACCGGCAGAGACGTGAGACCAATGACGAGGAACACGAGCAGCGCGAGCTGGCCAAACATCGTGGCCCAGACTTTGCGGCCAGCTTCTTGGCCGAGGTCGCAGTGGAGACACGGCAGCGCCTCTTTGGTCAACGTGCCCTGACGGATCCACATCCAGTAAAAGCCAATGCAGTGG
>JAADVC010001036.1:0-13142 GCA_023334575.1 Pythium volutum | reverse complement strand
GGAGTTTTTCGGTGCGTTCACTGTGCCCGAGACCGCGCCAACGACGACCACCAAGATGTCGATCGCCACCAGTTACGACACGCTGGACGAGCTGTACGCGGCGTGGCTCGTGTACATTGCGTGTGGCTGGGGCGACTACAATTTTGAAGACGTCTGGGACTTTTACACGGCCATGAAGCTCTACACGCTCATGCCGTGAGAAAGACAAGACCCGACCCCACCAACACGACCACATCTCTAGCAGATATCAAACAGTATTTCCATGTAGTATTTGCATTGAGAATTGCATATGTTGACAGTAGTTGGATAGGTCCATAAGAGCACATTTTCCCTTTATTACTCTGTATCACGACGCTTTGGTTTCCTTTTCGGGTTGGCGCATATGGCTTCCGCGCATGCAGTCGCGTCAAGGCGAGAAGTTCGTTTTTGTGACGTATCCCCTTTTGAGTGACCTTGTATCGTATTTGGATTGGTGTAAACCAATTTCTTGTTCATTTTTAAGCCAATCAGACAATCGAACGGATGAAGCTGACGGATCCGGCCCTCGGCGCAAAGTAAAAGAAGCCGATCAGGAATGGCGAAGGAGGTCGCCGAGTGCTGCTTCCAGCAACTCTACGCCGAGATGATGCGCTCGATGGTATCTACCGCCTTGCTTCAACGAAACGCATTGGTTTCCTCGACTAATCTATGCCGGATCCGCTTTCATACGTGCCGTAGCTCGCGAGATATCCGCAGACCACGGCCGAGAACGGCGTGCCCCTCGAAAGCGGCGACGCCGAGATCGCCAAGAACCGTAAGGAAGAGCTCACGATGAAGCTCGAAGCCATGGGCTACAACACGGGCTACCGGTTCGCCGAACGGTGACACTTTTTGGTGCTTCCCTGGTCTCTTCCCTTCTTTACAGGGGGAACTAATTGATATATCCTTGTTGTAGCTCGGCCAAGGACCGCCCGCGCATGTCGGAGCCGCTCGACGTGATTAAGTTTGTGTGCAAAGACTTTTGGATACTGATCTACAAGAAGCAGATCGACAAGCTCCAGACCAACCACCGCGTACGTTTAAAATTGGATCCGATCGGATTCGATCTGTTCACAAAACGAGGAGCTCACAAATTACTTGTCGCAAAAGGGCGTCTTTGTCGTGCAGGACTTTAATTTTCGATGGCTCTCGGGGTTCTCGTCGTCCAACGACCAGCATACGCGCGACATGGCGCTCTTGTTTCTCGTGTTTCCGTGTGGACTGATTCGCGGCGCACTCGCGAATTTGGGCATCACGGCGATTGTCAACGCCGACGTCACGACGCTTCCTGGATGTACGTACCGGTACTCTTTTCTAAGCCCCCATGCTGCCAATGTAAGGGAAGTCTTTAACGGCCGTCCATGTCCACTAGGTCTATTTAACATCAAGATCAAGGGCATGTGAACGACATCTCCCCGACTCTCGTATTGCTAAGACTGAGAAACGAAACAGCGCTTATATGTTCCTATCCGCCCGTCCCCCCCCTTCATGCGTCTTCCTCGTCCTCACTGTCGCCGCCACCAAAAGCCTGGCGTCCAAAATCGGCAATGAACGCATCAAGCTCGTCCGTGTGGCCGCCCGTCGCACGACCGCGCGGCAAGTGGTCGGGTCGGTACAAATCCACAATTAGTACAAACCGCGTCTTGTCGGCACTGTGGTTGAACGCATAATGGAGCTTACTATCGTCAAAGACCATGAGCTCCTTTTCTTCGTGGTGGTTCACTTCGCCACCGACGACCATGGCGCAACACGGCTTGCCATTGTCGAGCGTCGGCACGGTGAGACCGAGATGGCACCGCAAAATGTGGTTGGACAGATCGGCCCAGCCGCGGTGTGCCGCCAAGATCGTGTTGGGGCCTAGCTTGGAAAAGAGTGCCGTGCGAATGCCCGGCAGGCTTTTGAGAAGGGCGGCTGTGCGCGGACACATGGCCGTGGTCTGCGCGACCCACGTAGTCTTGGTCGCGTCGTACGACGGGAACGTGTAGCAAAACGGGAACACGCGCCACTCGCTTTCGCCTTCAATGTAGTGCTTCTCGGGCCAATTGGGCCACGCGGTCGCGGCCTGCACGTGCTGGAGCTCTTCCATGATCACGTCGTAGTTGGTCTTGAGCACTTCGAGCTGCGGGAACAGCTCCTTGTACGCATAGTAATTCGGCACGTCGTCGTCCTGGATGGGTTCCTCGGCTTCGTCTTCGTCGTGGTCTTCACAGTCGTCGTCGTCGTGACCGTGGTCGTCGTCGTCGTCATCTTCATCGCCACTCGCAGAAGTCTCTTTTTCGCTCGTTCCCATCGTCGCAAACGGATTCAATGCGAGCGCGCCTTTCTTGCGGAGACACACGAGCCGGTAGCCCATGTCGCATTGCTGGAGCCGCTCGTACAGCATCGAGTGTTCCACGAAAAAGAGCGTCTCCAAATCGGCGCGGAATTTCGCAGGGATGTGTGTCTGCAAGAGCTGCTGCATGTGCGGCGAATTGAGCTTGCACGCCATGGCGGCGTTGAACGACACGAGTCGCTCTTGCTCAATCTCCCATACGCACTGCTGCGGTGCAAACGTCACGAGCTCGAGCAGTTCGTGGTAGAGATAGTCGCGCGTATTATCTTGTGGGATAAAGTCGGCAATGAAGAGAATGCCGCCGGGCTTAACCACGCGCTCGAGTTCGCTCAGCGCGGCCCGAAGGTCCTGGATCTCTTGGAGGCATTGCACCGCGACCGCCATGTCGACCGACTCGGTGCGAATGTTGTGCATGCGCTCGCAACTCTGGTTGATCCACTTGGGCGCCGGCATGTGTCTCTTGTCCAAAGGCACGTGCTTGGCAAACCCGAGCCAATTGGTCTTGCTGCGCACGATCGCTTGGCTCGAAATATCGACGCCCGTGTACGACGCGTTCGGGAACAGCGCCTTGAGTGCGCACGCGCCGCCGCCGGGACCGCAGCCCACGTCAAGAATCGACAGTCGCGTCTTGGCAAAGTACTGGCTCTCGCTCACATGGGTGGCGTACGGAAACAGCAGCCGCGGCGCGACCATCGTGACGAGCTCACGGTAGAGTTGCAGGCTAAAGAGATCGCTGGGCGTGTGGTCGGCGTGGAAGCGGCGCGCGGCCTCGCGAATCGTCCGCAGCTCACTGTCTTGCTCGTCTTCTTCGCCATTGCTGGGCGCCGTGCTGACAGGGCGGAAGCCGACGTTGCAGGTCATGCGATGGTGCTTGGCGTAGATTGGGGAGAAGTAGAGCCCCTCGTAAAAGTCCTTGAGATTGGGCGGCGCCGCCGCTCCGCTGGACGCCATGTTCGAAGGAGAGAGAGAGAGAGAAGGGAGAGAGAAATACGTAGAGTGGGCTGCGTGGGGGAGCTCCAGCGCCAGCGAAGGACGACGACGAAGAACGCGAGAAACGCGTGCCCCCCAATCTTTGTCACTGCTTGCGGAGACTTTCATCCGGGGCTTCAAACAGGCGATCTCACCCTCTAATTACACAACCTTTGCACCCAGAGTTGCTAAATAAGAGTTTACAAATCTTGACTTCCCGGTAGTCTTTATATCTGAGACAGAAAAGACGAATCTGATCCAAGCATATCTGATACATCTGAGGCCGTCAGTCGGGGAGAGTCCGTCCGTGTTTCCTCGGTGACCAGACAGATCATCGACCAGCATCCTCGCCGCCGGGCCCCGAGACGCAGCCGCGATGAACAAGCAGCGCATGGTCGTGGAGTGGTCACCACATGAACCGTCTCTGTTCGCCGTCGGCGCCGACAACCTGCGGCTCTACGAGACCACGGCGACCGACGTCGACGGCCCCCACGGCGGCGCGAGCAGCTACGCACGGAACGGCGCACGAGGCGGAAATGGCCGAGCCGACGCACCGGCGACCACGACGCAGCGCAAGCGGTCGTTCCGTCTCATCAAGATCAACGCGTCTGTGCACGCGCAGAACGCGCAGCTCAAGTGCATGGAGTGGTACCCGTTCGACGCCAAGCCGCTTTGGATCGCATCGGGTCTCGCGAATGGCAAGGTCGTGTTGAGCGACTTTTCGGACCCGCGGTCACGCGTCGTGCGCGAGTTTTCGCCCAAGTACACGCGGCCGTGCAATGCCGTCGCGTGGAACCACGCGGCACCGAACCAGCTCGCGGCCGGATTTGAGAAAGTGCGCAGCGACTACTGTACGCTCGTGTGGGATCTCAATTTGGCGTCGTCCGGCTCGACCATCATGGGCTCGGTGGGTGGCGGCGGTCTGAGTCAGACCGATCCAAATATGGGCGGCGGCGGACTCGCTAGTGCACTCGTGGGCTCGCACATGGACGCGTTAAGCATCCACGACGATCTCGCAGGCATTAGCGGCCCCGGCAGTCTGGGCCTGAGCGTCGGCAGCAATACGGGCCTGCGCGGTGGTGGCAGCTTTAGCCGCGTCGGCAGCGGTAGCAGCATGGTCGGCGGCGCCGGCACGGGGAATACGAGTGGTAGCACAAACGGCAACGGCAATGGCGTCCCGGGTCATGGCCATGGCAATGGCGAGCTTATGGACAAGCCCGTCCACGAGCTGTCGAATTCGGAGGCGACAGTCGCACTCGCGTGGGTGCCGCTCCAGCCAGCGTGTCTGGCCGTGGGTACGGGTTTCAAGTGGCTGCGCATCTACGATTTACGGGCCGCGACAGCACTCGCGTCGGCGAGTGGCTCGCTCAGCGTCGTCGCCCACAACAAGGCCGTGCTGGGCGTCGTCTTTGACCGCCACCGGCCGCACATTCTCGCGACCTATACGGACGCACCGCAAGAAGCCATCAAGGTCTGGGACATTCGACGGCTCGACACGAATGTGGGGCCGCTCGTGTCGCTCCACCATGCCAGCAAGACGCTCGCGCAAGTCTCGTGGTGCCCCACGAAACCCGGCATTCTCGCGACGGCGTCGGTCGAAGAACGGTACTTGTCGCTCTGGGACGTGACCAAGCAGGATAAGGACGCGTCGACCACGACCACGACCACCGCCGTCTCAGGCGCTGCTACTGGCTCCCACATTAAAAAGCCCTTTAAACGGCGGTACACGTCCGAGCCGCTGGCGTCGTTTTCGTGGCAGTGCGTCAACTATTCGTCGAACCACCACATGATGCGGTCCTCTTCGCACCACCACACGGACGCACTGAACGCCCAGCTCGCCGCGGCCGCGTTTCCAAACCGTTTGCTCACGGCGTCTGTCTCGGGCGAGATTGAAGACATTTCGGTCCACGACTCACTGCCCATCTCCGTGTCGCCGCTCGGCTCGCTCGCGTTTAGCTGTGGTCGCCTCCTCTTTGGTGGCGACACAGCGAGCAGCGACCGCCAGCAGCCGTCTTTCCAGCAAGACGATGATATCGCACTCGAGATGCAGCGGCTCGCCAAGGCACGGTACTCGATGGTCGTGGAAAAGAACCTACGGCTCTTTGCCACTGCGGGCACGCCGCGCCAGCGCCTACTGCGGAGTCTCTGGCAGTGGGTCGACCAGGTCGAGGCACTGCGTCGTCTCCAGGTTTCGCGGCTCGCCCACGCGCGCGCGCTCGCACAGCAAGGCGGGACCGCCGCCATCAGTCCACTGCGTGGCTGGCCCGTGGACCCGGCCGCACTCACGATGGTCGGCATTAAGCACCTGCTCGCACTCGCCGACGAGTCGTCCGCTTCTGGGGAACTTGCAGCGCTGCTTGCGCAAGAACCTTCTCCACCACTGACGACGATCCCATCGATCCTCAAGACGGACCCCGTGCTGGGCTGTTCGTACTATGAAGGCTTTGGGCGTCGGCTCGCGCTGCTGGCGTGCCACTGGGACCCGGACAGTGGACGCACTACGACTAGTGGGTCCTCGTCGGCCGACGTCGGCAATCTGCCGCCGCGTCAGCAGGGCGGACTCGCGCTTCACCGCAGCAGCTCGGGCGCGTGGAGTTCGCAGCGTCAGTTTGAAGACGCGGCCTTTACGCACCGTGCATCGTCGGCCGTGACCGAGACGGCACGCCACGAGCTGCGTGCGCTGCTCCAGAAATGCGAAGCCGACTCGAACTATGCGCGCGCGGCCGCACTGGCCGTGTTTCACGGCGATCTGGTCGCGGCCGTCGCTGTGCTCCAAAAGGGTGCACTGTGGCTGAGCCAAGTGCCGTCGCATCTCCACACGGCGCCCTTTACGTCGGACGTGCTGCAGCTCGTCGCGATGGCAGTCGCGGGATACGCGACCGCGTCGACCACCATGACGTCGCCGGGGAACATGCCCAATATGTGGACGAGCATGTGCCAGCAATTGCTGCGGCGTCCCGAGATTACGGCGCCACACCACCCACGCTATCTCCACGCACTGCTCTCGTTTCTCTGTGCGACTGCCGCCGCGTCCTCTTCTTCTTCCAGTTCCTTGCGAGACGCCGGTATTGTGCGTGCGCCCCCGGTCGCGACGCGGCGTCCCGGTAGTAGTAGCAGTACCAGCAGCAGCATTCGCAAGTCCTGGGGCAGCGTCGACGGACTCTCGGCACTGGGCACTTCCACAAGGAGTACGAGTCCCAGCATGACGACGACCAGTGGCGTCTATGCGCCCATTCTCAATGACGCGACGCTGCCGCTGAGCGACCGCATGGCGTTTGCGTGCCGCTTTCTTCCACCGGAAGACTTGCGGCTCTTTGTTCTGGTCCACATGGACGAGTGCCAGCAGCACGGACGTCTCGAGGGGCTCTTGCTCACGGGCGTATCGCCGATCCATGGCGTCGAGCTGCTTCAGCGGTACCTCGACAAGACGGGCGATGTCCAGACACTGGCATTGCTCGCAGCACGCTTGCCGTCGGCGTACGTTGCCAAGACGGCCCCGGTACTCGAGCAGTGGATCACGATCTACCAAGATCTCTTAAACCAGTGGCAGCTTTTCCACGCACGCGCACGGCTTGACGTTGCGCGTGCACAGCACGAAGACGCGCTCCACAATTTGGCGAGCTTTGTTCGCGACCCGGCGATGGACGAACTCAATTTGCAGTCGCCCGCGACACTGAGTGTGCCGCCGCAGCTCTTTGTGCGGTGCAATTATTGCAACACGTCGCTGTCGCTCGCCAATTTATTGCGGCTCGGCGGCTCGCATTCGTCGTGGCTCAACCGCGCCAAGCCCAAGCTCACGTGCTGTCCGAGCTGCCGCAAGCCGCTGCCACAGTGCGCACTGTGTTTACTACCGCTCGGTGCACTCAATCCGTACTTGGAACTCGCGCATCGCCGCGCCAAGCAGACGGCCGACGCCGTGGCGTCCATGCTTTCGATGGCCTCGTCGGCCTCGGACGCGATGGCCCTCGGGGGCGTCGTCGACGAGCCGAGCAAGAGCGGCGAGACGGCCCACGAAAGCCTCGCGCAGCTCTCGAGCATTCCGTTTGTCGAGTGGTTTACGTGGTGCCAGTCGTGCAAGCATGGCGGCCACGCACACCACGTGGCCGACTGGTTCACGGCCCATGCCGTGTGTCCGGTCACGGACTGTAACTGCACGTGCCAGCACATGGACCTGCCGATCGCCCAGCAAAAGCGACAAGAAGAAGGCCGCTTGCGGCAAGAAGAGCAGCAGCACGAACAGCACGAACGCCGCTTGCACCAGCAAATGCAGCTCGAGCAAGAAGAGCGTCAGAACGAAGCCATGCCATTGACGACAATGACGCTGCTGCCGGCAGCGTCGCCGCGTGCGTCGCCCCGGCCGAGTCGACAGGACGGGACACCGGGATTCAAGCGCCGCGGTTCGCGGTCCAGTCAGCAAATGCAGCAGGCATTATTCCCAGGTCCGAATGGGAGTGGAGGTGGTAGTGGAGGTGGCGGTCCGCCGCCATCGTCCTTGTCGTCGTCGGCCATGGGCGTGCTGCCGCCTCGCATGCCGCTGGCGTCGGCGTCGGCGTCGCGTATGGGCACGCCGCTCGTGGGCGCCGCGGCCGCCGCCACGGGCGAATCGATGGGCAGCATGACGCTCAGTAACAAGCTCGACCAGCTCGACAAGGAAAAGGGTACGAGCTTTTTTTTGTAGGACGGTAAGACGAGTAAGGAGTAGTAAATCTCTAGGTGATTACAACGACCCTACATACCTTAGTGGTTGCGTTGTCCCGTCGGGTTCATGAGTGCGGGTGCATGGAGCAAGAGCGACGTGGGAAAGTGCGCTGGCGTCGCTGTGCTGCCTGTGGCCGGGTCGTACATGGCGAGCCAATCGCCGAGCCCCATGCGGAGCCGCTCGAGGTCGCCATAGCCGTCCACAATGCCACGCTCTTCACACGCAAACTCGAGTTCACTGAGCGACAGTGCGTCAATGCCTTCATGGAGTAGCATGGCGTCGTCCACGCGGAGTTCGTCCATGCGGCGTGCGAGAAATTGTTCAACGGCGTTCCGTGGCAATACTTGCCAGACCCATGAAAACGCCGGCACCAGTGCGATCGAACGCGCGAGCACGTGGACGTGGTGGGTCGTAAGGCGTGGCAGCGCCGCGGGACCGTTGGTTGATGGATCAAAGAACGGCACGAGCTCCGAGACTTGGGCCGGGTCGAGGCCACCACCACCACGGCCCGACTCGTGGGGCGCGAGCAGCTCTTGAAGTGCGTGCCGCTTGCGGTCCATTTGCTCGAGCAGCTGCACGAGCTCGGGGAAAAACGCCGCGCGTGCCTGCGCGTCCTCGCGGAAAAACTGCGTCTTTTGGTCGGGTCGCCAAAACTGCCACGGCAATAATTGCTTGGGGAACTGGTATCCGACCAAAGGCGCCGCGTACCCGACCAGCGGCACGGCGAAAAACACGAGCAGCGGCAGCGACTTGGCCAGATCGCGGTGCGCCTGCCGCAAGATCATCATCTCTTGGCGCGTCAGTGTGGGTGGCGGAGACGCAGCAGACGACGACGCCGTCGCCTGTTTGAGTCGGCGGCGAATGGCCCAGGCCTGTTTGTTTTCGTGCAAGAGCATCTTAGAGCCCGTGACGAATGGGTGCATCCACTTTTGGAGTTTTTGGAATGCTGTGAGCGGCTTGGCAGCGTCGTCGCGCTTGGAACTGAAGAAGCGCTCGCCCACGGGCAGCACCAAAGGCGGCAAGCCACCATGGAGCGGGTGGCGGGCGACGCGTGCCACGCGCGACACGGCTACGGCGCGTGGGGAAGCGTGAGAAAGGCGGAACGATTGTAGCATCATTGAGAAGGAGGATCAGTAGATATAGGTGGAGATGGTGGATAAGGGGAGCGCGCTATGGAGAGACGCGTCGTGTCGTGGGAAGAGCGGTGATGACGATGGCAATAATGGAGAACTTCGTTTGATGCTCGTCGAGATCTGGTGGCCGAAATGATCTCGTCGTTTTGGGTGTATTCGACTAAGTACGAATCAGCTTCTATGATACTTGAAGGGGATTCCACTAAGTACGGTCCAGTATTACTACCGTAAACAACATTATCGCGTTTACGGTAGAAAAAGTGTTTTCAAGTTGAAGCTTTGTTCTCAAGGTTGTGGCCACGGCGTCTCCGCTCGCTCCTTCTCTCGCATTGCGACTTTTGGTGTTCTCTACAAGTTGGTGGCGCATTCTCCCACGACACAGTCTGTACACTTAACAAAATCTGTTTCTCGTCAGCTCGGGTTTGGATCCGCCAAAACATAAAAAAACGTAATGAGCGTCTTCGGCACGTAAATGCACAATTTCCCCTGCGACGAACGTGATTGACTGCGTACAGACCGCGGGGTCCTGGCCGTTGTGCACGATGGCGTGACGTGACAAGACCCCTGCCGTAATCAGACCACCGTGAGTGTGAGCAAATTAAAAGGTAACTACAATAGACGCTGCGACGTACGTTCAGGACCAACACGGTATTGTCAGGTCCCAGCACTGGCTCCGCACGACTCGTCACTCAAGTTGTTCAGCCAGGAACCGGCTCCCCGTCGGCGTGAGCGGCATCGATGGGACCCGCACTCGCCACACCAGTCGATAGCTCAGTGTACGAGCGAAATACGCCTGCATGAGTTCTGCCGTGTACAAGTGATTCCACACGCGCTTGGTGAACCATTTATGAATAATACTTTCTCAAGGTCGGAGGTGACTCGTCCGCGTCGTAATGGAACGCAATGTGGCGAAGCGTGAGCAGTCCAAGCAGCACGCGGTAGAGTTAGAATATATCTCGACGAATAACCCCAAAAATTCTCTCGACCAAACAGCGCGTGGATGCGTTGGGTTGTGCGTTGGTGTTAGAGACCACGAGCGGATCCGCGACGAGGAGGAGAGGAGTGCACGTCGGTCTTCATCTAGAGGTATCCTCTAGAGAGACACTAGAGTCTAGTGTCTCTCTCTTTCGCGCCGTCGCCGTAGGGAGCGACGATCGCCAACTCTCCTCTTGGTTGGGGGCCGCGGTGGCGGCCCGTACCACCTCCAGCTCGTCGCCATCGGCGCCATCGCCCGAGTTCTCCGACTCCATTACCATTAGATGTCCATCATATTGATATCCATGGTCGCGATCATCTTTGAGGAATCACTCCTCCTCCCCCTCCAACTCTTGCTCCTCCTCCTCGCTTGAAGTTGCTGTTCTACGTCAGACGACCAGAGCGATGATGGGAACGATGCCAGCGAGACCCCCGCTGCGAGTGAGTGGACACCTGTAGAGACTGTGCCATTAGAATCCAATGTCGATGGATGAATCCAACGAAAGCCATTCTCGGTCTTGGGTCAAAGGATCCAATTCCATCCTGTGTCGCTTCAAACTCTTTTTTGGTTCTGTTTTTTTACTTTCCGTTTTTTTCTATTTTTCCCGCAGCGCGAACCGACTTGCGGATCTTCAACCTCTGTGTGGGAAGAATCAGGATCCGCTGCGTCACGGCGTCAGCGCGTTGAAGAAGGAACGTGTGTGACAGTGTGACAGCAGCAAACAGGGAGAATGTTCTACAGTATGGATAGCCATACTAGTACATAGAGAGAGTTGGGGAAGAACTTATTATCAACAGGTTATGGCGGTGGGGGTGCAATAGATAACTAGTGAAGCAAATACTGATGGAGAGCATGAGGCACACTCCACACGACGAAGACAAAGACACAGAACTCCACGCGGGACGAGGAATAATGATGAACCGTGCGAGTAGACCGCCTCCAATGAGCTGTCACGAGTGCGTGGATGGGTGGCAACGAGGAGGCGGGACGGTAGAGAGAGAGTGAGGGAATTGACCACAACTGGATCATGCCTCGAGAATGGCCGGCAACATGGGCTGTCGGCCGTCGTAGATGGATGCCACGAGAACCGAGAGGCGAGCACGCAGCAGTTCATTGCGAGCACGAAGCTTTTGCACAGCCTAGAGAAAGAAAGAAAGGGGAATGTGAGACCAAAGTTCACGAGACATACGTAACATGCGAGGTATCTTACCTGCTGGCTCTTCTCAAGCATGAGCTTCTTGCGAAGCCGCGCGCGGCGCGCATGAAGCCGGTTGCGCTCGCGGCGGATTTGCTCGCGCTCTTCTTTAGAGCATGTGAGCAGCGAGATCGAGTTCGAGTGTGGGCGCTTGCCGTTGCCGTTGAGCGAAGCCGTGTCGCCGCCCGAGGCGTGGTGGCGGTCCATGCAACCGCAGGCCGTGTCTTCGTACCCACTGCCGTCGTCGTCGGCGTCCATGTGGTAGTACTGGCAGTTCTTGTCGTGGAGAATGAGCGAGGTCTGGCCGCTCGCGGCAGCCGCGGCATCCACGTCTTCGTCGTTTACGCACACAACCTGCGCAACGTCCTGCGCGCTGTCGGCGGCGGCAAGGTCGGAAATGTCGTCAATACCCTGGATCGACAAGTGGGCGCTTCCGTCACCAAGGCTGAGCAAGTACATGGCCGTGACGTGCGAGTCGTAGGCGTGCTTGAGCAGCGCGTACTCGTTCTGCATGTTGGCGATGCGGTCCTTGAGGTTCTCGAGCAGCTCGCGCTTGCGGATGCGGGTGCGCTGCGCATGGAGCCGGTTGCGCTCGCGGCTGAGCCGCAACTTTTCTTCGTCTTCACCGTCGAGCGCACCACCAACGTCCGAGGGCGAGTCCGAGCCATGCGGCGAGCTCGATACGTCGAGCTTGAACGATTCAAAGTCCTTCATGCTCAGCTTCTTGCTGTCCTTACGGATGGGCGACGACGTTGGGAAACCGGCGTCAAACGACGCGACGGCGTGGATGCCCGTGGGCGTGCGCAGATTCGCGAGGTTATGTTGGAGATGGTGAAAGTCACTTATCGCGGCCGCCGACGACGAGGCCGACGCGTCCATGGCGAACGCACGAGACGCAAAGAGCGGACCGATCGGCGGTAGCACGAGCTTGCGCGGCGCGGCGATTTGCATGGTTTTTGTTTGTTATGTGTGGTGTGTTCGGAGCAATAGTGGGGATATGGGGAATGGGAATGGGGCGAGTCGGGCCACGTCACGTAGAGATGATGAATGGGGGGACGCGTGGGGATGGCGACGCGCAGCAGTGGGGAGAATTTCCGTGGGGTTTCTTGGTGGCAAGTACGTCAGTGAGTCGCGCCAGAGAACCACGGCAAGGCCAGCCAGGACGCCAACAAAACCAACAAACGCCAAACGCTGAACCAACGCGTTTGGTGGAGGAAGATCAACCCGTCGCGTTGCCTGCCAGCTGGGCTGACGTTTCCATGGCCCATCGTTGGCGTTGGGTTTTTTCGAAACATACAGGCACGACAGCACTCCACTACCTCGAGATAGCGACCACTTGATCCAACCGTGATGACACCAAATACGTGACGATACGTGGCGATCGTCAAATGGAATTGGTGGATTCGCCGTGGGTTTACGAACCAGACGGATAGTGACGTCCAAGATACTGTGCGAAGATCCAGTGATATGATTGGCTAAAAACGTGGTTGCAGTTGGTGAAAAGATAAGCAGCATCGAAGGAAGAACGCGGAACCCCTCCTCCTCGTCTTCCCATGTACCGGTACCGTAGGGGGGTTTACGACACGTCCCTTCGACACGCCATTGCACTGGGCACTGGACTGTAGTGTAAGGTAGGTACCGGCACTGACCAAGCGAAGCAGCGCGATCCCTCTCTCTGTTTGTGGGTCTGCGCTGCCGCGGGTCCCCTTGAGCTGACATCCCGTTTTGTTTCCAACCATCCGTTCCCCCTCTAACACAATGCACCTTGGGTGTCGACGCGGGCTACAAAACTCTCAACGACGGTTGCGTTTTTCTCGCTC
>JAADVC010001035.1:0-13167 GCA_023334575.1 Pythium volutum | reverse complement strand
TCCCCCATGTGCTTTGCTCCCTCTTTCTCCACCAGGCTAGACGTAGTCGCAGCAAGCGAACTAGACCGATAGGTGTTTTTTTTCTTGCTGCCCATTCTAATTCAGTTTCCAATTTGCCTCCAACTACCGACCAACAAGTGCAATCTACACCAAGGGGCTTCCTCTAACCAACAGGTTATGAGCCCAATGCAGGGTCCCAACGATGTCCTGCGGGGCGACAACTACTTCTTCTGGGAGTGGGACTGCCGGATGGAACTCGCGTGCAAGGGATTCACCGACCATGTGCAACTCAAGGCAGATGACGCGTCCGTCGACCGGTCGACGGCCCAGTGGACGTCTGACGATCTCAAGGCGGTTGCTATGGTGTCTCGTTGGCTCAGTCCGCACTACCAGACGATGGTCCGCGATGCCACGTCGGCACGTCCCGCGTGGGAAATACTGGAAGCGTTCTTCGTCCGTCGAAACCTGCACAGCCGCATCCAGCTTCGTCGTCAGCTTCACGAGTTCAAGATGGTCTCTGGCGACAACATCCTGGACCACATGATGAAGTTCGACAATTTGTGCATGAACATGGCCGCGGTTGGAGACGGCCTCGACGAAGAAGAAAAGACGGTAATTCTCTTGGGTAGTTTGTCTACTGAGTACGACTCGATGGTCAAAATCATCGAGAACAACAAGGAGGTCTCACTTGCCGAAGCGAAGGAGAGTACGAGGCGGCCCAGAGACGCGAAGTCGCGGAGGTCGCATTGAAGGTGGACCGAAACCGTCCTGGTCACGGTGGTCACCGTGCTCGCCAGCATCATGGCCATCATGGTCACCGCAAGCAGAACGATCGTGGAAAGAAGGGCACTTTCAATGGGAAGTGCTACAAGTGCTAGCAGCGTGGTCACAAGCAAGCCGACTGCCCGAGTGGTCGTCATGGCGCAACGGGAGACCGACCGCCCCAACGAGTTTGTGTTTGCTGTGGGTCCAGAAACGTCGTCGTCGTGGGTCCTCGACAGTGGCGCAAGCAGCCACATGACGTTTGAAGCCAGTGATTTTGTGTCCTACCGTGATTTCGTGCACCCAATCACGGTCAGTGTGGCCAATGGCGGTCGTCTCCGAGCCAGAAGTGTCGGCTCGGTGCGACTCGCCGTTTCTAATGGGCCAGTGGTAGTGATCACGGATGTTCTTCATGTGCCCGGTCTGGACCGACGTCTCCTCTCGTTCCCAGCTCTTGCGAGTAAGGGTGTAATGGCCACATTCGACAGTACGAGCGCAACAGTCTGGCGGTCTCTACATTTAGGACGAAGAGCGTGCTCGATCCAATCAGACCGAGTACGCTCAGTTCACGCTTGATCATGGGATTAATGATCGAGACGAAATGCTATCCGCAGTGAGGAACCGGTGGATTCCTGGTCGGCTGCCAAGGCCGAGATTGCTGCCGAGGTTTGGCATGCTCGGCTTGGTCACTTGTCACACGAGAGCGCGGTCAACGTCGTGTAGTATACGAATGAGGTGCCGGTGGCGCTTGTCAAGGCGCAAGCTCCAGGCGCTATCTGCAGTGGATGCGTCATGGGCAAGATGACAGTCGAGCGATTCCCAAAGCAACGAGGTGCGATCAAGACTACGCGTGTGCTCCAGGTCATTCATAGTGACCTCGTCGGTCCAATGTCGGCCAAGTCTCGCAGTGGAGCACGATACATCCTGACTTTTATTGCCGACTTCCCGCGTCACGTCACGGTGTATTTTCTCAAGATGAAGAACCAGGTACGTGAACATTTCATGCACTTCAAGCAGCTGATGGAGACCCAACTAGATGCGAAGATCAAGATTATCCGCCCCGATAATGGTGGCGAGTATGTCAACAGGGCATTCGCAGCGTACTGCCGTCGTTGCGGTATCGTCCATCAGACGACGACGCCGTACACACCGCAGCAGAATGGCCTCGCGGAACGAATGAATCGAACGATCATCGAGCGTGCTCGGTCCATGCTGTACTACAAGTATGATGAGAAGGAGTTCTGGGATCACGCGACGCACACTGCCGTTGAGGTCACGAATAAGATTACAAGCAGTCTACAGCCCGACACGACCCCGCACGAGATCGTTTGGAAGGTGGTTCCTTCGTTCGCTCCATTCCGAGTCTTTGGTTCTGAAGGTTTCGCGTACGTCGACAAGGCCAAACGCTCGAAGTTGGACCCCAAAGCTTTCCCTTGTGTGTTCTTGGGGTACGCTGACAACGCTAAAGCCTACCGTGTGTTCAACAAGGAGACCAACAGGATCGTTGCGGCCAGGACTGTCGCTTTGGACGACCACACGCTGCCCCAGTACCGCCAGGCGACCGTCACGGAAGATCGCGAGTGGGTGTTCCCCGATTTTGATAATAATGGTGACGACGAGACACCCGGTCGCTCGATCAACACTCAAAATGCTATGGATGTCGATCAAGATGGGCCCGGCTCAGCTGAAGAAGCCCCGGCCGAGCCAATGCGTGTTGATGGCTGGGCAGCCCCAGCCAATACTCCCAGTGAGCCCCGAACCAACTGGTTCCGGTCGCTGCGCCGTTCGCGTCGATCTCAGAGGTCCGCGTCCTGTCGGCGTGCCGCCACGAGATGCTATGGCAGGCGTTCGCTTGCTGCCAATACCAACGACGGGTCCGCAGTTTCTCCCCGCGTCTGTGACACGCCCTGCTCTGTGGGAGATTAGAGATGTGCAGGGGTGTCACGACCAGCGGGCACACGCCAAGACATCACAGTGGTCCACCCGCCAACATCACGCCGAACGGTGAACTCCACCGGTCGTGCTAAATCGGACCCGAGGTTTTCGGTGCCAAATCGGCAGTTTTGCACAACCGCCCCAGCGGTTCGCTCAAATCCGCACACCCCTGTTTTTGCGACAAGTGGTCACTATTGTGGTTTTGTCACTGACGGCCGGTTGAAAAGAACAAGAAAGATGTGGGCTATCGATCCCTGTCGCCCGTGCTATCTCCGTGCCAGGTTTGAATATTTTTGGCACGGATGCCAGAATTGACTCGCGTTTAGCACGACCGGTGAGAGACCATCTGTGCTAAACCGGTGCTAAACAAGCGATTTAGCACGACCGGTGGAGATGCTCTGAACCGGCTCCAAATGCGATTGAGAACCGCTTGGTCGCGGTCGAGCATCGTGGTATTGTCACTCGTGGTCGCCCGTCTACGTCTGACGAGGCCAGCGACGATGACGATGATGATCGTACGTCGAGAAAACGTCCCCGTCTTGCATTGGAGTATGCTAGCATTGCGTCGGAGTCGCCCCTTACGTTTGATGAGGCCACGCGGTCCCCACACGCGAAGCACTGGAGGGACGCCATGCAGTCGGAGCTCGGCTCACTCCACCGGAACAACACATTCGAAATTGTGTCTACACCACCGGGTGTGAAGATCATCAGCTGCAAGTGGGTCTTTACCATCAAGCGCGACGAGAATGGTCAAATTACGCGATACAAAGCACGTGTTGTTGCCCGTGGTTTCCAGCAGACGCAAGGTATTGATTACCACGAGACTTACTCGCCCGTCGTCAACATGAATACGCTCCGAGTGTTCTTGGCGTTGTGCTGCCAGTATCAGTACCACATCGGCCAAGTCGACGTCAACACTGCCTTTCTCAATGGCGACCTCAAGGAAGTCGTCTTGACGAAACCGCCACCAGTAATGCGTGTTCCCAAAGGGATGGTTCTCCGTCTGCTACGAAGTCTATACGGGCTCAAGCAAGCAGCCGGTATGATACCATCGCCAGCGTCTTCGAGAAGGTGATGCAGTTGTGTCGGTGCTCGTCGGACGCGTGCATGTTTGTCAAGAATGGCCCGAATGGCCTGATCGTTGTCGTTCTCTATGTGGACAATATGCTCATTGGAGCTCCGTCACTGAAGGACATCGATATGATCAAGCGTCAGCTCGCGGGTCATTTCAATCTCAAGGATCTCGGCGCAGCCCGTTTCATACTTGGTATGGAGCTGCAGTATGATCGCCAGCTTGGTCGCATGTTTATTGGCCAGTCGCAGTTGATCCACCGTCTCGCCGAGAAGTTTAATCAGTAGGATGCACATGACACCCATGTACCCTTTTTGGTGGGCAAAGATTTCTAGGGTTAAGTTGACCATCCAGTGATGAGACGGTCACCACGCGGCACCGCCCCTATAGGTCCCTTGTTGGATCTCTGCTCTATGTAGCCACTTGCACTCGACCAGACATTGCCTTTGTCGTGGCGAAGCTCAGTCGATACTTGGAGGCCCCGACGCCAGCGCACTGAATGGCCGCTATCCGTGTGCTCCGCTTCTTGAAGACTACAAGCGGCGTCGGCATCAACTACAGCTTCTCTTCGAGTGGGCTGGACGTCAAAGCCTTTTGTGACTCTGATTGGGCGAGCCAGACGGACGATCGCAAGTCCACGTCGGGAGTGATGGTCCTCATGTGTGGCGGCCCAGCGATCTACAAATCGCTCCTGCAGTGCATCGTTGCCCTCAGCACCGCCGAAGCTGAGTACATGGCGCTCGCACTCTGTATCCAAGAGGTTGTGTGGGTCCGAAGCCTATTTGCCGAGATCGGGTTGGGTCAGCATCATGGTACCGACGTCGAGGTGGACAACCAAATTGCTCTCGCCATTGCCAAGAACGTGGGTTACCAGTCACGTGCCAAGCATATCGACATTCGGTTTCACTTTATCCGCGACCACGTTTCTCACGGTCATGTTGTTCTACACTACGTGCCGTCCAAGTCCCAGCTCGCCGACGCGTTGACCAAGCCACTGGCGTGGTCGCTGTTTGAAGAGGTCATGTCGTCAAGTGGTGTCTTGGTGAGCCGGCTGAGGGGGAGTGTTCACAAACAGCCAGCATCAGTCAACAGTCACCCATCAACTAATCTCCCTGTCCGCCCATCCAAGGTCGGACCATCCACTCAAGTTGCAGTTGCCGCTGGGGCAACTTCAGTTGGTACGGCCCCCCCCCGCCACTCACCAGTAGGCCCGGTCGGGACGTGCCGCAAGCCACGCGCTCAGCAACTTTCGACTGGCTGGAGACGCGTGCCACGCGTGCTGTTGAGGCCAGCGCACGTGCAGTCATTTCACTTCGCATGGAGTCCTACGACCCCCCTCCATATTCTCCACAGTCTCCCCCATGTGCTTTGCTCCCTCTTTCTCCACCAGGCTAGACGTAGTCGCAGCAAGCGAACTAGACCGATAGGTGTTTTTTTCTTGCTGCCCATTCTAATTCAGTTTCCAATTTGCCTCCAACTACCGACCAACAAGTGCAATCTACACCAAGGGGTTTCCTCTAACCAACATTGAGGTTGGACGCAGGGGTCGGACGAACCCCTCCGGAACCCGGGTTCCCCAGAAAAAAAGAACCGGAATTCCTCTGAGAATCGATTCCGAGGCAGTTTTTGGTTCCGAAAAATCCATCAGAACCCGACGAGGGGACATGCCAAAAATAGGAAGGGTTCTAATTCTGGTCTTTCTTATTGGCCAAATTTATGCAAAATTCAGTCTTTGGTAGTCTGCCTAATATATATTTCAGCCAATAGAATCTTCCTGATTGAGGAACCTTGACTTGGGAAGAACCCACGCGAGAAACCTCAGTCTCGAGGTTCCTCCAAGACCCCGTTTTACGGAAAGAACCCAAGAGACAGACAAAACGGGGTTCGATTTTACCAACGGAACTGCATTTCTGATTAAGTTTGGTTCTGATGCCGGAAATTCTTCCGGCCCCTGGTCGGACGCCTTCTTCTTTGGCTTTGGGGAAAAGCACTCGGATAGCGTTAAGAACATCATAACGCAAACAAAATAGATATGGAACGTTTGTTACAAACGGGAGGGAGGTTGAAGTTATAAAACCTTTCATAATCGCTATGTAACCTTCGTTATGAAATGTACCCATCTCGCTGCAGTGCACGTCTTGATTAATAGATGGATCGCGTGCGAAGCACTCGCAACTCCGACGACCCAGCCTACGCCATCGGATTAATCGGCCACACCATACCAGTGGAGAGTAGCATGCCAGCATACTGGTCGTCGAGCGGCAACACCGTGTTGTCCGACATGACCGCAAACGGCTGGATGGTGTTGAAGTACGCTGAGGTCGCGCTCGATGCCACGGGCGCGGCCTTCTTCTTCTTCTTCTTCATTGCCATTTCCGCTTCCATGTGGGTCCAGTGCGAGTGGTGGTAGTAGTTTTGCGCCTTCTTGGCTTCCATGAGCATCTTGTTTGGTGTAAAGACCCCCGACACAAACTCGAGCGTGACTGGCACGTTCCCTTGGAAACCATCAAAGCTGATTTGGAGCTTGGTAGGCACGGCGACGCGGAATGCTCCGGTCGCACTGGTGATGGTGACAGTCGCTGGGAGCATATCACCCTTGTTGCCAATCATCACGCGGAATGTTGCAGACGTGATCTTGCCGACGTTGAGCGAGTACTGGACTTCAACAAATGTCACGGTCGATTGGGATACCGTGTCGAAGGAAAGCGTCTTGCCGTAGGCAGCAATGTAGTCGGATACTGCCTGCTCGAACAGCGGTCCTCTACGCACGTCGACGCGGTTCACGAGCTCAACAAGCGGACTGAGGCGGTACCGAATTGGCATGGGATCAGCCGATGTCGTCGCCGCCCACAGCCGCCAATCCTCGTTGGGACTGCCACCGATGTTGATGTTGATCTCTTTCTTGGCGACACTCATGACGTCATTGTACGACTTTGTGGCATCCGAGCTCGCAGCGTTCACTGAGGCTGAGACAGAGGCCGATGCACCCATGGATTTGTACGAGGCCTTCATCGACGCGCCGTAGGCGATATCAACCTTCTTGGACTGGAGCGTCTGCACGTCCGACTCTTTAATTTCCACACGGCGGATGATCTTTCCCCCCATTTCAACGCGTGTCGTGTAGTGCGTACCGTAGAGCTGGATGAACCGGAAGTACTTCACGACGCTCGAGTCACACGCACAGTCATTGACGGTATCGTCATCGTCGTCATCATCGATCGCCTGAAGCCGGCGTGTGCCGGTCCGCACGGGCGGTAGATCGCCAAACCCGTTGTCGACACGCTGAGGGCACTGGCCGCCAATCGAGTCCAATAGGAAGCAGGAGGAGTACATGACTGGCAATTCGTTGACAGCCGCCGCAAAATCCGGGAGCACGTCAAACGCCACCGATGAGATGCCCAACTTGAGCGCCGCCACATAGTCCACACACACGGCTTTGCTCTGGAACGAGGTGATCTTGTCGTTTGTGATTTTCTCCTTCATAGCGGCCATGGCCTTGCTGCCGCTGAATGATGCCTTGGCCGAGAAACCACCATAGCTGCCCTTCACGGACGCAGCAACGGAGCAGTCCTTTTGCAGTACCCGCTGGAAGGACTTGGTCGACGAGATCGCGTCAGAAGACGACTGCTGAAGGCAACTCGCCATCGGTAAGATCGCAGCCTCAGCGGGACACGTCCAGTTGCTGTCCAGTCCCGAGCACGTGTTGCCTGACTCGGCCCTGTGTAAAGAAAAATATCTATCAGGATTCCTGGGGTTTCACAGCTTTGAACATTTTAGAGCCGTACCAGTTGAACTTGACGATGTGCACACGGAAACCTGGGTCCGTGACACTTGAAGAGTCTTCGGCTCCCCCCGGATTGCCGAAAACGAGATCATACCCGGCACCCAGGTAGTCGATGCCTCGTGGCTGGAGAGCCATCGCCGGCGCCGCGGTCGCCGCCAGAATGATCGCCAAGCGCATCTTAGTGAGTGAAGCGACTTGAGAGTTGATTCTATGTCCTGCTGACTTTGTCGGTGCAAATTGAAGACTGCGGAGATGATTTCGTAGGTTTACAGGCAACCTTCAATCCCTTTTGCGTCCAAGCACCACCCTCTGGATCGCGCGGAGGGGCTCTGCAATGCGGCCAGCAGAGACATAAGTGGTTGGACAAGCCAATCGAGATCGCGCGCCAGCAGTCGCTCAGCAGCGACGGATACGAGCCCTCTCGGAACCGCAGATTCGCGACTGCTCATCATAGTCGCATGAGTCGCGTGAAGAGTCGAGACTATCATGTGGAGAGGCTCTGCAACACAGCTGGTGATGAACTGTCGTGCTTAGATCGTTCGGTCGAGATCGTGTGCCATCAGTCGCCCTCGAGCAATGGAAAAGATCTCCTCTTGCGACTTCAAATTTGACAACTGCTCGCCAAGATCGCAAGTGGCGAGTGAGCGACTGTTCAGCAAAGATCTTGACCTACTTGCAACACCGCTCTTATATTCTAGTCAGGCACAGTACCCCAAGTTGAAGTTGCGCGGGAGGCAGGATTACCGGTTGCCTACCGATATCGGTTTGTTGACGGAAACGGATCTAGCCCTTGGAAACACAGTTTCATTTCGGAGATCGCAACGGAGAGAAAACATGGCCAAGTCCAAGCAGCGCCAACCCAAGACGTACGTGCGTTTGCATGCGTTCTGTCATGCCCCTATATCTAATGGTGGACTTATCTGGCGTATAGGTTTGCCCACCAAGCGGCGCTCCCGCACTTGCCCGTGCCGGCATTGAACGACACGCTGGCGCAGTACCTCGAGTCGCTCAAGCCATTTCTCAACGAGACCGAACTCAAGAACACGGCGGCACTCGCGAAAGATTTCGCCAAGCCTGGCGGAGATGGTGAACAGCTCCAGAAGGTGCTGCTCAAGCGCGCAGAGGATCTCCCGAACTGGGTGCGTGTGTGTTACACCGTGTACGTCAACTTGGAACACGTGGTGTTGAATGTGATTTTTGGTGTCGTCATTATAGCTGGAAGAATGGTGGGAATATGCGGCATACTTGAGCGATCGCACGCCGATCGCTCCGTACATTAGTATGGTCACGGGCTTTGGATCGTTTATGGACTTTGATCGGCCGGTCTCGCAAGCGCGCCGCGCCGCCGAAACAATCAGGTGCGTTTCGCAGCTCGAGGGCAAGATGAGACCCTGGGAAAATGCTAATCACTCATAAAATTTACTATTATGTATCATGTAGATACACGTGCGAGTATCTGGAGCGCCTCAAGCGCGAAGAGATTGTGCCCGAGACAATGGGCGGCCGTACGCTCTGCATGAACATGTTCACGCGTCTCTTCTCATCGTGCCGCGTTCCGGGCTCGCCCGCAGACCACTTTGAACGCGTCGATCCGGCGACGGTCCGCCACGTGGTTGTCATGTGCGACGGCCGCATCTTTGCATTACCCGTCTACGACGACAAGGACGCGCTATTGACGATCGGCGACTTGGAGGCGCAGCTGCTCCACATTCTCAAGCACTGCGAGTACCTAAACGCACTCAAGCCCAACTCGCTGCTGGGCACGGATGATGGAGATCGCAACGTTGGTGCTCTCACGTCGCTGGACCGCGATGCATGGGCCAAGGCGCGGTTCGACATGCTAGAGTTCAACGGCTACAACAAGGAGAACCTGGGCAAGATCCAGCAGAGCCTCTTCGGCGTTTGCCTGGACGACACGACGCCCACAAACCCATCGGATCTCGTCAAGTATTGCTCGGCCAAGAGCTGCGGCAACCGCTGGTACGACAAGAGCTTCCAGTACGTCGTCTTCCGCAACGGCATGGTCGGTGCCAACATGGAACACGCCAACGCGGACGCGACGATCCTGCAGTCCATGTTCCGCTGGCTCGGTGAGAGGTACTTGAACCGCAATGGCGGTATTGAGACTTTCATCGAGAGCCGCCACCACAGCTTGGGGTTCCTGCCACCGCCGGAGCTGCTCAAGTGGAAGCTTCCGGACAGTGTCAAGACGCTGATCCCGCACGCGGTTGACCATTTCAACAAGACGGCGTCCTCACTGCGTACGATGATCATCCGCAACAAAAAGTATGGCAAGGCGGTGCTCAAGCAGGCCAAGATCTTTCCCGATATCTTTGTGCAAATGGCCGTCCAGCTCGCGGGTTTCAAGCTGTGGGGCGAACTCGTGCCAACCTATGAGAGTGCCCACACGCGCATGTTTGTGCGCGGCCGCACCGAGACGATCCGCTCAGTGAGTGTGGAGGTTGCTGACTGGCTTCAGGCCGTGCACACCAAGCAGCCCGAAGCAGTCATCCACGAAAAGCTCCAGCGCGCCATGAACAAGCACAAGCAGCTCACCACCGCGGCACTCACCGGCTCGGGCGTGGACCGCCATTTGCTGGGACTTCAAGTGGCATCGCTCATGGCCGGCAAGACGCCTCACGCATTGTTTAGTGATACTGGGTATATCAAGAGCGGCGGTGGTGGCAACTTTGTGCTGTCCACCAGCAACGTGTCTGGGTACCCGTGGCTTTGGGGCGGCTTCGTGCCCATGGTGCCGCACGGCATTGGCGTGTGTTATGGCTCGGAAACCGATTTCCTCACGTTCATGATCACGGCGTTTAATGCGAACGCACTCGACCGTCAAGTGCCCAACCCACGACCGCGCATCTCGGTCGAAGCGTTCCAGACCAAGCTGTTTGAGAGCTTTGACGAGATCTTCGCGCTCGTGACCAAGCACCAGCAACGAAAGGCCAAGATGTAGATACAAGTAGTGGACAGATGCAGTCCACAAAGCCAGCAAGTTCTACTGCTACGTCGTGGATAGTGGGTTCTATTTCTCCCCTTGACTTTCCGTTGCACATCCACACGGTCATGATAGGATGCCTTAGACGCGGAATCTAGGTTGGCGACATCTCATGAATCACTGTTTCCCATCCTGCCATTGCGCCCACTCAGAGAATCACATGTGAACCGTCTCGGCGTGACACACTAGTAAATGACTGGGCGTGTCCATCACGCCCCTTCATGTGGATTTGGGAATCGAATATGAGCTGAAAATTGATGGAGAGATCCATTTTCCGTTCAACTTTCTGGCACCTGCAATTGACCTGTGCCTCTTCAGATCCACGTGTTTCTACCATCCTAACCTCTATATTCCTATAACTCACTTTTGAAAACGCCATATGGCGCGTTCATCGCGTATTTGTAAAACCTCTCGATAAATGATAGATGCCGTTTTCAGCCAATACTACCACCCCATCCCCAGAAACCAGAGGCAATTCTTTTCGCTGCGACAGCTTGAAGGAAAGAAAGTTAACAGGGGTGCGGCCTTTATTCGCATGGTCGGCCGACCTATATTTCTTTCCAGAGTCAGTCAACTGCAGCCCGTGGCGAGTTCACCGTTGGGTGGAAAGGTGACGTCTGTCTTGCCCATTCTCACTGTCAGAACACGATTGACTAGACACAACGGGAACATTCCACTCCTCCCAACGACACGCACGCACCCGCGCGCCAGCAATCAGCCGAGAACAGTTCCGCCCGAAACCAACGACCGCGATCGTCAGCCGCACACGTGCGTACAGATCCGCCGACCATCACCCACTGGGTGTGACCCGAGAACAAGAACGCGTTTCTGCGACACGCCCAATCAACTCATTCCCCGGACGTAGAAGACAAAAGGGCACACACGCCATCAAAAACTCGTTGGCGCCGTTCCAACAAATTCCAAGAAACCTACACAAATCGTTGGCGTCGTTCCAACATCGTGCCAACAAACTCACGGGAGAGTAGTCACTTGCTTATTCGCGTCGCGCCGCCACGTACTCTGCCATCATGTCCAAGAAGCAGTCGTCGGTCAAGTTTAAGAAGTTTCGGTGCCCGCCGCTGTCGACGTCACGCAAGGAGCAGATCAAGAACGAGGCCAACGTCGCGTGCGACGATCTGCTCAAGTTTAGCGCCGGTGATTTGATCAGTACGACCGACGAGAGCACCTCGGGCCCGGGCGACGGGCTCCAGTGGGAGTACGAGGAGCAGCTCGACAGCGTGCGCATTGAAAAAGTGCAGGTCAAGAAGGCCATCCACTACTACCGCGGACTCACGCAGATCGAAGCCACGATCGAAGAGGTTGTCGAGCTCTACGAGGTCGACGTGGAGCACCCAAACGTCCAGCTCGAGACCAAGCTCGCACCGGATCTGCTCCACTCGGTCATTCTCTACGAGATCAAGCCGTACAATACCGCCGACAATACCGTGTTTATCGGTATCCGCTGGTCGGCCATGCGCACGCCCTACGTGCTCGTCCGGAACCGCGATTACTGCTACTTGGAGTGCCAGCGGCTCTTTACGCTTGCTGACGGCCGCCGCGGGTTTGCAAGGTGCACACACTCGGTCAAGATCAAGAGCTGCCCCGACATGGAAAAGTCGCACGGGTTTGTGCGCGCGAGTATGTACCGCTCCGGTATGGTGTTTGTCGAGAGCCGCCGCGATCGCCGCATGCTCGACGTTGTGCAGGCCGTGTACACGGACCTCAAAGGAAATGTACCCACGTGGGTCGCGTCCATGAGCATCCGCTCGCGCATGATGAACCTGGAGCACCTCAAAAAGTACATGGGCATGAAGCGCGCTGCAAACCAGACGTTTGTGCGCCGCAGCGAAATGATGGCGCGCGGCAAAGTCAAGACGTGCTTTGTGTGTGTCGACGACATTGGCACGTTCAAGCGCAAGTACAATTGCCACAAGTGCGGCGAAGTCATTTGCGGGCGCTGCAAAGTCAACATGAGCGCCGACATTCCTGTGGTTGGAAAGATGAAGCTCACGATTTGCAACCTGTGCTCGCTCGCGCTCAACCGCAGCATGATGCCCGACGGCGGCGCCGGCAGCATCAGTGGCGGCGACAACCGCGTGCTCGGTGGACGCCCGTTCTCAATCACGCCCGCGCATGTCGGAGAAGACATTTATTTGGACCCCCAGCAGGCGCGCCAGCAAGCTGGACGACCGCGCGCGCTCAGCCTCAACTCGTTCCACACGGCCAACTTTGACCAGACAACGATCCACAGCTCCATGCTCGTGGCCGAAGTCTAAAGAGAGGTCCTCTTCAACGCCAGTGGAACCAGCGCCATCAGCAACAGCTACATATTACAGACTCTACAACGTATTATTTCCAACCGCATACAATGCACGCGCTTTCCGTTGAAGCGAAATCCAGTCCGGCATCTCCACACAAGTTTTTTTTGCGCAAATTCTTCTCATAATGTAGCCATTTGGATGTCACTCATTTGCGATATTTGAAAATGTCACTATTGGCGTGCCGGTGGTGAAGGCACATGAAGCTTCGAATAGAAGGCCATCTAATCAAATCTCGTCAACATCGCTCCACGGTTTGGCGTGTTCCACATGGCAAATCCCGTCATTCGCG